>WNWK01015012.1:0-49316 GCA_009830355.1 Cherax destructor
TTTCTTCGGATTTTTAACCCCGCCACTTATAAAGGTTCAACAGCACTATCAGACCCTCTAAGAGTATTTGATAAGGCTGGTTCCTCCTTATGGAAATGAAAAGATAAAAAAAATCCATCACTGGTCAAAAATTTTTTGAAAATTTGTATGCTTCTTATATAAGATTAGTTAATTCTTATGTTTTTTTCATGTCCTGAATTCAAATATCACCTTGAAAAATGCTTATTGGCTATAGGTTTAAAGATACGATACATGTAATATTTTATTTTATTATAATGTACAATATGTGTCAGTATGTTTTAAACTCTAATCTGTACTTTCTCTCTTCCTTTTTGCTTGACGCTTATATGGTACCATTTTTCCATGGTTGAAATATCTAGGTGAAACCTTTCACCATGTTCGTCACTAACTGCCCCTGAGTTCGCAGAAAAAAAGTCTAAATGTGAGTCAAAAAAGTTGATTTTAAGTGACATGTTACATCACATATTCTTGTAAGCCTTGATGAGGTTTTCCACCAATTCTTCATAGTTGCCTTCCCTTCTGTTTCCCAGAAATACCTTCGCCACTAACTTAAATGCTTCACAAGCAGCTTTCTCTTTCCCATGAAGGTCTGATTCAAAGTCACCATCTTTAAGAAGCTCTCAAATCTGAGGATCATTGAAGTCTCCCTCTCTTATCTTAGCATCGCTCAGTGATGGGAATTATGATGTTAAATACTTGAATCCCTGACCGGATTTGTCCATAGCTTTTGCAAAGTTTTTCATTAGCCACAGTTTTGTGTGTAGTGGTGGTAGCAAAATTTTGTTTGGTTCAATGATAGGTGGATGTTGAACATTTTTCATCCCAGACTCCAATGATGGACGAGGCGGCCAGTCTCTCCTCTTTCACGGACTGTCCCATTCACATAGAAAGCAGCAGTACTTGGTGTATCCGCCCTGCAAGCCCATCATAAGAGCAACAACCTTTAAGTCATCACAGAGCTGCCATTGATGTTCATCATATTTCATGCATTGCAACATATGCTTTATATTCTCATAAGTTTTTTTTTATATGTGTTGCATAGTCCACAGGAACTGATGGTTTACTATTGTCGTTATGCAGCAAGACAACTTTCAGACTCTTTTTTGATGAATCTATGAACAGCCTCCAGTGACTGGGGTCGTAATCGATGCCAAGTGCTTCCATCACACCATCAATATTGTTGCACCCCACTAAATCACCTTTCATTACGAAGAAACACACTGCAGAGAGCTTTTGGAACCTGTTGTGACACGTAGGTATATATTGAAAAGTAGAGCTAACAAACAATTTTAACCATAATAGTATTCATTATCAGTGACCTAAAATTAGTTGGAAATTTGTACTCTTGTCTCAGGAAGCATTTCGGTTGTTGACCAGTGTAACATGATAAGATAAACAGTTTTATTAATAATATGTAAAATTAGTAAAGAATATAAAACACTTAAACATTAAATTAATCCTACGTGAAACAAAGAAATGAAAAAATGAAATATATAAATAATTAGTGACTCTAAGCTAATATGTACACAATACGTAGTGGAGAACAGTGCCGTGCCGATGTTCTGGGCACGTAGCTCTGAATCCTGGTTTGGAATGGTGAGCCGTTGTTGATGACGATGAGGGAGGGAGGGTCACAGGTGGACATGACTGTTGACACACTGGTAGACAGTGACCCCAACACGAGTAGAGATTCTGACGAACAGAGGTACTGGGATCCTCTGACCACCACAACACTTGTGAAGCAGTTGAGTCGCCAGTTGAGAACCACCGTGAAACGCTGGTGGTGTTATAACTCGGGGACGGTGGCTAGAATGGTGTGTAGCTGATTGTGAGTCTGCTACGAGTGGAAGGGGGACCAGTGTAGGTACAGATGTCAGATTGATTGCAAGAAAATAACATAAGATAAGATAAGATTTCTTCGGATTTTAAACCCCGGAGGGTTAGCCACCCAAGATAACCCAAGAAAGTCAGTGCGTCATCGAGGACTGTCTGTCTTATTTCCATTGGGGTCCTTAATCTTGTCCCCCAGGATGCGACCCACATCAGTCGACTAACAACCCAGGTACCTATTTGCTGCTAGGTGAACATGACAACAGGTGTAAGGAAACACGTCGAAATGTTTCCACCCGTCGGGAATCGAACCCGGGCCCTCCGTGTGTGAAGCGGAGCTCAAGCCACCAGGCCACCGGGCCACCGAAATACAAAATTACACACGTTATGACTGTCAGGGCTCACAATCTCTAGCCAAAAATAATATATACTTAGGCTATTTTTAACACTTTCATTATTGCATCAATTAAACGTTTTGTTAAAATCAACAAGAAAGGTAAGTAACATTTAAAGTATTGCAAACAACCATATTAGGACAAACTGCAGATATTTAGAGGCCTAGAAACAGTGCGTTGTGATGGTCACGTGCGAGACTATATAGTTATCGTGCTCTTTCACACTTTGTACAAGAGAATACCCATGAATACTACAGTGATAACTCCAGAAAATACTTCTTTCATGAGACTTTACTCATAAACACCGTCACTCTTATAAGAAAATGTAAATTTATATCTAGTTACAATGCTTACATTGAAAACTATTTGCGTTAATTTCTCTATTAGTGTAATCCAGGACTTTGTGTCTTGCTTCCATTGGGACCTTTCCATCTTGTCCTCCAGGATGCGACCCACACCAGTCGACTAACTCCCAGGTAGCTACTTACTGTTAGGTGAACAGGAACAGAGGTATAAGATGACTTACACACAGGTAGCTGCTTACTGCTAGGTCAACAAGGACAACAGATATAAAGAAATATGCTCAATGTGTCCCGCCAAGCCGGGGACGATTATATAGTGACAACAGCCCTCATTTTTTTATTTAGGGGGGTTAAGGGCACAAGTTTTAGAAAAAATTTACTTTTTTCCGGGGGTGAAAAATATGTATATTATTGTATTTGAAATCCTCTAAAAATCGACTGGCATTGCTTTATTACTTGCCAGTATCCAAATACATTTGTCATTGCCAATATTTGTTTCCTTTTGAAAATTGTGTTGCCAAATCACATTAGTATTTTTATTATTATTCCTTTGCCGATCTTCATCGAACTTACTTTTATTCATATTATTTACCATACTAAGAATCTTAACAAAAAATGGATGAAATCGAATGAAAAACAAAAAAAATGAGTACATAAAGTTCCTTTGTTTCCTTTTCTCTGTATTGGAGAGAAAAAGTCACTGAATTTTGCGTCTCCATAATAAATGTCCTAGCAACTCTTTATGTGTCTTTCAGAGAGAGTAAGAGGGAGAGGGAGAGAGAGAGAGAGAGAGAGAGAGAGAGAGAGAGAGAGAGAGAGAGAGATTATCGGCATAAATGCTACGAATGCCATTCTGTCATTCAACTAACCATGAATATCGTTTTCATATTCTTTGTCAAACTGAATGATCAGTTATAATATAATTCCCACTTGCATATTTAATATCAGGTCTTTAACTAAAATACAGTGGTTTAACATTATATACAGAAATCTACAACTCAACCACCAATCATCGTCTTTGTTACAACGTGAAGTGTGGGAACACAAGTATTCATTCACAAGTCGCATTTACTAAGTCGAGGAGTTATCACATGTCTCCATCAGTGCCTTAATTCGTCTCATTTTCTGCGTTGTTAACACAGAAAATAATACTGATATATGGGGAAAACTGCTGGCATAAATGCACGTGTAATGGTTACCAAAGTCATTTAGTAACACCTGTAAACGTCTAATGTCACGGTTATTTGCACCTCGGCTCTTGTGGCGAACGGTTGTGCTGCCTTGAGCTCTGTCCCCTGGTGGCAACTTCGGGCAACTCCATTTGCAGTAATATGGCGGCGGCAGGTAGACGACGTACCAACACTGTCTGTATTGACATGGTTACTGGTGTAATTCAACCTGCAGTGGCGGCTACAGTGATTCCAACGATTCTGAGGGACATCTAGAAGATAGATACTGCAAATTTATATGGAGTAGCACTGAATGGGATGAATAGGATCTTTGTGAAGCTACTGACAACTGGAGCATACAAGCAATTGGTGGATGTACACCAGGACAAGATATACACCGTCAACACGACTCTGCAGGTGCGTTTGAAGGATGTGTCCCGCACTTATACTTGTGTCAGAGTCAGGACTGTCCCATTTGAGGCGGAGCAAGTGGACATGGGCCGTGTCTTCAGCGAGTATGGGGTCGTCCATATGGCTACGGCGGGAAAATGGAGCGAGGGGCCCCTGGCGGGTCTCCCTGAGGATTCATTCTCCTTGAAGATGTCATTGAGGAGACCCATTCCCTCCTATGTCATCATGGCTGAGTTTCGTACCCAAGTGTACGTGCCGTACATGGGGCAGAGATGTACGTGCCGGATATGCGGGGGCTATGATCATATGGCGGCAGATTGTATGAGGAGAAGGTTCCAAAGTTCTGCTGAGGGCCTGTTGGGGCCTGGTTTGAAGGACCACAGTGAGAAGGATAAGGAGCGTGGAGTACAGCAACAAACCAGGAGTTGGAGTGACATAGTCGAGGGTGTGGAAGAGTCGTGTCATGCGTTACCACGGACATCACAAGAGGAAGGAAATGGCACAGATGGTGGTGTGGAAGCTGTGGTGGAGGGATGCATGGATATGCCTCTGGAGGAGGTGTTGCAGGGGTTAATAGATGACCCATTGCCGGTATTGAGTGGTGTGAATGGTGATGTTCTGGCAGAGGAAGCCGGTGTTGAGGTTGGTTTGATGGGTGCGAGGCCGGTTGAGACGGCTTTAGTGAGTGAAAAAGTGAGTGTGGAGGTACATCAGAGTGATAGTAGTGAGGTATTGGATGTGGTGAGTGGATCAAGGAAGAGGTCGGGTACGATTTCGGATAGTGATGACATCTTGACACCGGCACAGAGAACATGTAAGAAACCTTTGGTGGAGGTGGCAGGTAAAGACAGGGGAGGGGGGTTGGGAGGGTAGGGTATTAAGGAGGGTCCTAAGGGTGGTAAAGGTGTGGGTAAGGGTGGTGGTAAGGGCAAGATTGTGACGCAGCCTACACAGAGATCGAAGGGTAAAGCTGCTCATTTATTTTCCAGTGTTTAACTATAAATGTGAATGGGTTGAGGGCTGAGGTAAAGAGAACGTGGGTTGAGGGGACTTTGAGACGGTTTGGAGTGCAAGTGGGTTTTATTCAGGATCACAACTATAGGTATGGACGTGAGTTACAGCTGAAAGGGTATCATGTGTATGATGGGTCTTCGGAGTGCTTAAAGGGAGGGGTTGCTGTGGTAATACAGATGTCAAGCTCTTTTACTTTATTGGCGTGGGAGGAGTGTGGTGGGGGCCGGGTGGTTAGGGTGGAGGGTGAATGGGGTGGAGTGAGGGTTTGTTTTGTAGGGGTATACATGCCGGCAGACAACTCTAGGAGGGTGAAACTTGATTTTCTGAATGATTTTATGATATATGCTTTGGGGGGAATGCCAGGTGTTGCAATAGTTGGGGGTGATTTTAATTGTGTGATTAGGAAACGTGATGTGGAGCCTAGGGGGGCGGGTTGTGAGTTGGGGGCTTTAAGGGATTTGTTGGGTAGTGCAGGGTTGAGAGATGTGGTTGGAGGAGTGGTTATGGTTGAGCATACTTTCGTTCGCAGAGGGTATGCAGCAAGATTAGATAGGAAGGTAGTCGTGGGGAGGGTCCAGACGATTGACGTGGGTTTTTCGGATCACCGTGGTGTCCTTGTGGACATTAACTGGGATGGGGTGGCAAGGTGGTATAAAGGTTATTGGAAGTTGAATGCCAGATTATTGGATGGTGAGGGTACTAAGATGGGGTTTGCGACTTGGTGAGCTGGGTTGTGGGAACAGGGCAGGAGGGAGGATGATTTGGTGGCATGGTGGGAGGGTAGGGCAAAGGTGGGTATTAGGGATTATTTTCAGAGGTTGGGTCGGGAGAAGGTGTGTTGGAAGTATGTTTTACAGAAGTATCTTGAGGGGTTATTGCAATGTTGTTATGAGCACGGAGGACAACAGGAAACAGTGGAGATTATGGGATTGAGGGAATGTTTGAGGGATTTGCAGAATGAACGGTTTGATGCGTGTAGATTGAAGGCGGAGATGGATGATGTATTGTGGGGGGATAGGCCGTCGAGGTATGTATTGGGCAACTGTAGAATGAGGAGGGAGGCAATGACTGTGGAATGTTTGGAGGTTGAGGAGGATTTGGCGAGTTTTGTTAAGGGGCAGAGGTTAAGGACGACTGAAGTGATGGGTGTGTATGTGGATAAATGGTTTGAGTTGCATATGAGAAGTAAGGGGGATGGTCGGAGTGAAAGGGGTCTCGTAGGAGGGGGCGTCATGAGGGCATTGGGGGAGAAGGATAGAATGAGTTTGGAGGGATGGATTACAGAGGAGGAGGTATGGGTGGCGGTGAATGGTATGAGTAAGGGGAAGGCGCCTGGTATAGATGGCATAGTGAATGAATTTTATAGGGAACATTGGAATGTTCTGGGGGAATATATGGTGAAGTTGATGAATGACATGAAACAGTTGGGTTGTATGGGGCAGGAACAGGGTATGGGAGTGGGGGTGCTCATTAAGAAAGGGAAGGTGGAGAATACGGTAAGTAATTATAGGCCCATAGTTTTGATGAACGCTGACTATAAGATTTTTGCAAAAGTGTTGGGGAATAGGTTAAAGCGTGTGTTGCAGAGGGTGATTGTGGAGGGGCAGTGTGGAATACCAGGTAGAAGTATGATTCAGGGGCATGAACGTATTAAGGCATATATTGATTGTAGGACCGAGGGTGGGATCTTGGCGTTGGATTGGAAGGGGGCTTATGATAGTGTTGAAAGGGACATGTTGTATGCGATTATGAGGAAACAGGGGTTTGGTGAGGAGGTGGTTGCTTGGGTGGAGACGGTGTATGGAGGGGCGTGTGTGAGGGTGCAAGTGAATGGACGTATGGGTCGGGTGGTGTGCATGGTTAGGTGTCTGAGGCAGGGATGTCCTCTGTCTCAGATTTTATTTGTGTGCATGCAAGACCCTTTTTATCACTTGATAGAGGAGGGTGTTGAGAGTGGGGCACAGGTGGGGAGGGGGAGGACTGGGATAGTGGGGTACGTTGATGACACCACAGTGTTGGTAGGTAATGAGGAGGGTTGGGCGAATATTGGACGGATCTTAAGGTTTTTTTGTGGGGCAATGGGAATGAGCATTAATGGGGCTAAGTTGCATTTGTTGGAGGTGGGGAGGTGGGTGGGAGGGAGATGAGGGAAGGATATGGATGGGTCATTGTGGATAATATTAAAATTTGTGGTATCATGTATATGTGTGATAGTATGTTAGCTAGGAGGGTGAACTCAGAGAGGGTAGTACAAAAGGCCCTGGATAGGTTGGCAGGATGGAGGGCGGGGGATCTCACCTTGCAACAGAGGGTGATAGCTGTGAACGTGATGATATACAGTCGTTTATGTCATGTGGCGGTGATTTACCCTCTATTGCAGGAGGTTGTCTGTGGTTTGGAGGTTAAGGTGTTTAGGTATATTTGGGCCTATGGTAAACATTGGCTTAGGAAGCAGGTGGTAAGGAATCGAGTGGAGTTGGGAGGCTTGTGACTTATATGGTTGGAACGTAGGTTGTTGTGTCTGTATGTGAGACATTGTCTGGTGCGTGTGGGGGGAGTGGATGGTAATCATGTGAGGGTGGTGGAGTGTGAGGTGCATAAATGGTGGGGAGGTAAATCTTTATGGACATGTTGGGATTTATTGAGGAATTTGGCGGTCGTGAGGCAGCCGCTTGTTTTGGCGGTGAGCACGATGGAGAGGTTAAGTGGGGAAAGGAGGGTGCTCGAGGGGGAGGCTGAATATCCTGTGTATGATTGGGGTAAGATATGGAGAGGATTCAAAGGCATGCGCATCAAAGCTAGGGATCGGGAATTAATGTATAGGTTTTTACATGGTGTGGTGGCGTCGAGGGCTTTGTTATTTTGGATGGGGATTGTGCAGGATGAATGTTGTAGAAGATGTGGGATGCAGGAAACAGTGTTACATGTAATATATTTCTGTGAGGCGTTGGATCCTGTGAGGGAAAGGATGGGTAGGGTATTGCGGAACATGGGGGGTTGGGGTATTTCTGTGTTGAGGGCTCTGTGCTTGGATGTAGGTGGGGTGGAGACCCGTGTGCTGAGGAGTTTGGGGTATTTAATGGTGGATTTCATGTGTGTGTCTTGGAGAATGAGGGAACATGGGGTGGGGGAATGCATTCGTGCTCTGGGGTGTGGTATGTATAGGACAAAATGTAGGAATCGGGTAGTGTCTGGGAGTAATTGGGAGAGGGATTTCTCGGATGGGTATAGGGTTATGGTTTTGGGGGATTTGTTGCGTGTGTAGGTAAAGGGGCTTGACATTATGACTAGGGACGAGCGTATGGTCTTGGAGTTTTGGGGGAGGAGGGGGGGAGTTTTTAATGTATGGTAAGCGAGTGTTAGGAGAACAGATTCAGTGGAGTGTTTGTTGTTGAATATCGGGGTGAAACGGGGGTGGGGTGACATTGATGACTTTGGGTCATGCTGTTGTGACAGAAGACTGGGGTGGTTTGCTTCTGACTGTGTTTGGGTTTGTCGTAGACTAGACTTTTGACGAGTGAGGGGGGGGGAGTTTGTGGGAGGGTTTTGCTATTCCTGAGTAAGGGGACTGAGCGGGTTTGCCTGGTTTACATGGCTGTGGGGGCGTCGAGGTGTCATGCGCTTGTGTGTATGTGTTTTATGGCAGACTGTTTGGCCAATATGTGTTTTGTGTCCTGGGCCTTTTTGTTTTTTGGCCTTAGGTATCTGGCGGCATTGTAGAGGCCTATTGGTTTATCCCTGTTAAGGGGGAAAATTTAAGTGTGTGCTTTTGTTTGGATTTATAAGGTGTTTTTGGTACTGAAATGTGGATTGGTAGTACCGTGGAGTCTGTTGGCGGCCAGTTCCTACAGGGCTTCTGGCATAGGCTCTTATATTCATTTATTGTATTTTATGTTGTTTGAGTTAGCTGTAAGTAATTGTATGTTGAATTTTTATTCATGTACTATAAAGGGGTCTTGCTTGCAATTGTCCTTTATTTTGAGGGTAAGGGATGGGGGCAGGAAGATTGGCGAGGGGGGTGTTTTTGCTAGGTGTATTACGTGCACTGAGGGTCATGTTCATTCTCTTATTGTACTGTCGATTTGGCAGGATGCGAAGGTCTTGGTTAATGATGTTCTGACCTTTGGATTTTTATTAAATGTGCATGTAACATAAGGGGTTATAGTGTATGTTCAATTAAAGAAAAGCTGTTGTGTCAGGATATGGTATATATAAGATAGTGGGACTAAGTGATATTATTGTTGGTGTCCCTTTGGTGTATGTTATAATTATTTATTTTATTCATTATTGGGTACGATTGATGTACATGTAATGGGCTGTGGAAAGGTCTGATAATCTGAGGGTTTTGTGGACAAGATATAATGTGACAATAGCGCAAAGTCATGGTTTGGAGTTGTATGCTATCTTTAATGGTTATGAAGACCATGGATTTCTAAGATAGAATCAGGGGTTTAATGCCCATTGTATTACTTATGTGATCATATGTATAAATTTTGAGTGTTTGTTCACTGTATAATCATGTATGATCCTTTCTATGCTATTGTGATGTATCGTGTTACAGATGTAGGTTTTTTTTGGTTGTTATGGCCTTATTTGTTGGAAGGGGCCGTTGGTATGTTTGTTTTGGTTATTGTGTTTTATTAAATAAAATAAAAAAAAATGTCACTGAACTACTGCTATAATATCAATTAATACCTGTTGACATCTCAGTACAACAAATTACCAGCATACTCCAACTGGAACATACACTACAACACCTGCAAAAAAATTAGCGAATTTTTAATTATGTTTTACTTACATCTTCTAATACCTGCCCAAAGTATTGTCCTCTTCATCACTTTACACTCCACCTTATGCAATCTGTATGTTGTCGAGTCTTATTAATTTTGTTCATTTGGGTTAATAACATCTGCAAGCACTAATGTCACTCTCCAAATGTATTACATAATACAACAGTCAACAGGAGCTACACATCACAGGTGGTGTCACCCTTGAGAAGACGAGGTGTGAAAGATCAATTGTCAGTTGCCTTCCAACCACCTTAGTGAACGGACCCATGTTTATAAATAGAGCTCGGTGACCAGGAAGAAAGTTAGGTGTCCACAAAGAGTGCCAGGTGTCCACTATGAGAGCCAGGTGTTCCAAAGAGTGACAGGTGTTAACTAAGAAAAGCAGGCGTCGTCCAAGAGAGTCAGGTGTGCACTATAAAAGCCAGGCGTTCCAATGAGTGATAGGTGTTAACCAAGAAAAGCAGGCGTCGTCCAAGAGAGAGAGGCAGGTGTCCTCCAGGAGAAGCAGGCGTCCCCCATGAGAAAAATTATCACAAGGAGAGGCAGGTGTCTATCAAGAGAGACTGGTGTCCACTAAGAGAACCAGGTATCCACCAACAGAGATAAATGCCTACCAAGAGAGGCAGATATTCCTTAAGAGAAAGGCAGATGTCTTTAAAGAGGGGCAATTCAAATAAATTAGGCCCCTCTGAAGTGATCCAGTTGTCTAGCAACCAAGAAATGTGTCTACCAAGTGAGACACGTGTCCAGTAATCGAGCCAAGTATCCACCAACAGATCCAGATGTCCACCAAGTGTGCAAAATGCATATCAGGTGAGCCAGGTGTTCACCAAAAGAGCCAGGTTTTTTCAAAATGAATTTCGTGTCATCTGAGTGAGACATGTGTCAACCAAGTGAGATATATGACATCTATGTGAGACGGGAGTCCTGTGAGTGATCCAAGTGTCTTTCAAGTGACAAGGTATCCACAGAAGTGTTTCATTTGTTCATGTAGTAAGTCAGGCGTCCACCAAGTGTGCCAGGTGTCAACCAAGTAAGCAAAGTGTTCAATAAGTAACTCAGGTGTCCAAATAAACAAGATGTTCACATACTAAGCCAGGTGTCTACCATGTCAGCCAGGTGTCAAACAAATAAGTTAGAAGTCAGCAAGTAATCCAGCAGACCACCAATTATGCTACTTGTCCATTATCCATCTCTACCACAATCTGGAACTAATAACACAGCAGTGTAAAGTTACCAAGTATGGACTCGGGGGTTCCTGCATTTGTACGTTTCCTGCGAATTTGGGCGCAGATGATGAGGTTCCTAGGGTGGCTTTCCATACAGCTGGACCAACTACATTAGTAGATCTGGTGACTCTGCTCACCACCAGTTCGTTCCTCAACACTCCCACTTTGGTCGACTTTTCTACAGCTCGACACACATTACCAAAGTTAAACCTGCACACCGGAATCACCACACTTGCAACAAGTCAACCGGTAACTTAAGCAACCAACCTCATGGCAGAATGATGAGTGGTTCTTGTGATGACGGACAGGACAGACACGGACAGTGTACTGAGTGTTGCACCACGTTTCCAGGACTGCATCCCACCAGGGCTCTCACAATATGGTCTAACTTTATAATGACATTTTACCTGTTTATCATCGTCGCTTTAGCAATTTGTAAGCAATATCTAGACGTGAATAAAATATATGAAAGTTCTGGCACTTATCTCGCTATGATGGCTGTTTATGAAGTAGTGGAACTGCTAGTAACATTGTGTGTGTGTTTACACACAGTGATGAGCCGCACCAGTCTCGTCGTGCTGCTCACACACCTGGATCGCATTAAACCTAATTCTCTACCATTGTTGTTCATGATTAATCGTGATACGCTCCTGTTTTTGGTATTAGTTTTCTTTGCTGCGATAGAAATTTCACATATATACATTTTTGTAATACGAATTTATAACTGGTTATCAACTTTATATGTGATTTACACTAGTTTGAAAATATTTCTCATAGTTATTAATTTCCTAGTATCAATAACGAACATTATTTCATTTCATGGAATTGGTTGTCTGGTGGCTGCTGTGATAAATGATATTAAACAAGAACTTGAACGCATAGAGAACCTTCAAATGAATGAGACAGAAAATATGAGAGAAAGTACTGTTCAATATGGTCAATACTCTCAGTGGCGAGAAGAAGAGGCTAGGAAGGTGGCACTTGCTTCATGTAGTCGAGCGTCAGAGTTGTGTCAGTGTCAGATATTGATTAACAAACACTTCTGGATACCTACACTCACCTTCATGGCACGAGGCATCACCTTCATGATAGTCACCATCTACATTGCTATTAATGATGATGATGATGCACAATCACCGACAATTATCATTGCTGTGGTTTTCATGTATTGTGCGCTTGAGGTTGTCATGCTGTGCTTCACTCCAGATATTGTCACTCAGGAGGTAATGTATTGTTTGTTCTATTACTATTATTACTGGTGACACCTCATCTCCTTGTAAGGATGTGACAAAATAAAACCCAAGGCAAGATTCATCTGGGTTCAGACTGTGCACGATAGTGTGGTATTTCCCTCAGACAGTTGCCAGACTCATCCATATTCACAATGTTTAGTCCTTTATATTGCTTTTTAGTCCGATTGATATTTTTGCTAACAATTATGTTACCAATGTTAATTGCTTGTTAATTGGCCGATCTTATTGAAACTGTCATTGCATGTTACATAAATGCTTCTAAACATGTGCCAAAAATAAAAAGAATCGGACGAAAAATAATGGAAATGTATAATTCCTGAACCCTCCTCCCTTGTTAACCACTCCAATACCTTTCTTTGTGGGCTGACTATCCTCTATTCTTGTAATACTGAAACTGTCTGGCACATGGCACTCGTGTGCCTGGCACTGTATGCTTCCCACCCCTCCTCCTACCTTCAGTCTTAGCAAGCATCCCTTGGAACGAATCTGCTGAAATTTCTTACTCATTTCTGCAACTTTGCAATCTGCGGATGATGTGTTGATTGCAACACGAAAGGTCTAGAGCTGTTATTCAACTCCCCCAGTGGTTGTTTTGGATCTTGTATCGCGAATTTGGCTTGTTATAATAAGGTTAGTTAAGTTTTCTAAGGTTCCATTGGTACAAAATTATTAATTTTTACATTAACATCAATGAAAAAAAATGTCTTTAAACGTTTAAGAGAAAATTTTAGAAAGGACTTAATTTTTAAATGAGTTCTTATTAAATGTACTTGCCACATCCCAATACCCCAATTCAATCCAGAATAAGTGCGACCAAGCCTGGAATTAATGGGATAAGGATAGACGAATTAGTGTGCAGTGGATACCGGGAATATAGTGAAGAAGAAACAGAAGAGGAAGCAAGAGCCAAATCGTGAAGCATCGCGCGTCGTGAAGCATCGTGCATAAGGGTGCTAGACGCCAACTTCTGCCAAAGGAAAGTTCTTAGCCTTTTTGTGGTTGTAAGGGGGAGTGAGTCGGGCCCTGAATTACGGATATCTGAGGGTCATTAGCCCTGCTCTGGGTAGCTGACTATCATACCTATAGAATTAACATTTAGTAGAGGGGAGGAATTGTGTGGATTTCAAGTGGGCACGGGGAACGTGGGTGCGCGCGCAGGCGCTAAGATCAGTAGCATACACTAAAATAGTTTATTCAATAAGTAAGTAAAGATATTCAGGTATACACAAGTAAAGTGATAGGTCATCACACAGCAGCTTACATGTAGACAACCTAGAATAACCTAACAAGACAGTCAGCGTGAAATAATTTAGTTAAATCAATGTGACGGGGACAAGTGCGCGCGCACACACACACACACACACACACACACACACACACACACACACACACACACACACACGCGAGTGTAGGTATGCACACATCAATGAACAGTAGGGCTATTGAATCTGTTAACCCCCTTCCCCTCTCCCGCACCCCTCTCTTTCTCTCCCTCTATCTCTTTCCCTCTCTCCTCTCTCTCTCTCGCCTCACTCTCTCTCTCCTTCCTCTCTCTCTCCTCTCTTGCTCTCCCCTCTCTCTCTCCCCTCTCTCGCTGACAAATACTTTTAATAACTCCACACCTCCTCCTAATTTCCACACTCCGAATTTTCTGCATAATATTTACACCACACATTGCCCTTAGACAGGCCATCTCCACTGCCTCCAGCCGCCTCCTCGCTGCAGCATTTGCAACCCATGATTCACACCCATAAAAGAGTGTTGGTACCACTATACTTTTGTACATTCATTTCTTTGCCTCCATGGATAACATTTTTTTGTCTCCACAGATACCTCAATGCACCATTCACCTTTTTTCCTTCATCAATTCTATGGTTAACCTCATCCTTCATAAACCCATCCGCTGACAAGTCAATTCCCAAATATCTGAAAACATTTACTTTTTCCATAATCCATCTCTCCAATGTGATATCCAATTTTTCTTTATTTAAATCGTTTGATACCCTCATCACCTTACTCTTATCTATGTTCACTTTCATCTTTCTACCTTTACACACCCTCCCAAACTCGTCCACTAACCTTTGCAACTTTTCTTTAGAATATCCCATAAGCACAGTATCATCAGCAAAAAGTAACTGTGTCAACTCCCATTTTGCATTTAATTCTCCATAATTTAATCCCACCTCTCTCCCTAGCACCCTATCATTTACTTCTTTTACAACCCCATCTATAAATATATTAAACAACCATGGTGACATTACACATCCCTGTCTAAGACTTACTTTTACCGGGAAGTAAGCTCCCTCTCTCCTACACACCCTAACCTGAGCCTCACTATATATATATATATATATATATATATATATATATATATATATATATATACTGGTACCTTGACTTACGAGTTTAATTCATTCCCTCATGCAGCTCGTAATTCAATTTGCTAGTATATCAAATAAATTTTCCTGACTGAAATTAATTGAAATACCATTAATTCATTCCAGCCCCCCAAAAAAACACCCAATTTTTTTCGTTGCCGGTTTTTAAATAAAAAAAATTATTTATAAATAAGAAATATTGTATAAAAACATACTCCACCAATATTCAAAAGTCTAAAACTACTCACCGTAAAGAACATTCATACTTACTCTTGTGCCTACTACATATATAAAACTTTACACTCTAATATAAACCCTCCGCTCAAAATTCTCCTCACCAACTTTAATAGGACCCATGACCACAACACAAGACACAGATCACTTTTTGATATACCTCATGTTCATATCAACCTATGTAAAAATTCTATGCACATAAAGGGCCCCAGAATCTGGAATTCATTACCAGTAAATATTAGGATAATCTTGTCTGAAAATCAATTTAAGACTCAACTCAAAAACCACCTACTCACCCAAAACTAAATGATCATACTATAAACTACTTTGAAAAATGCTCAGTATTACTTTCCTATACGATAATCTCAATTTTTAATAATATGTTACTATTATGTTACCCCCTACTCAATCAAAACTAAATACTCATATTATAAGTTAATGTCAAAAATGCTCCATGTTATTTTCCTTAAGATAATCTCAATTCCATATTACCATTCGAGAATCTAAACACCTGTAACAATCTTTTATCATCATATAATAATTTAAACAGTAAAATTTCATCATATTGTAATTTTGAACTAGAATAAACTCAATAAATTTCTCTAATATTAAGTACATAGTCTTTAAGTTACTAGATTAAGCTGCCCCTAATGCCATGGCATGTCAGTGGCTCTCCTTGCACTCAATTTACATTGTAACTACCAATACCTATGTAATCTGCAATAATTCGCCGCCTGGCCCTCGCACTGAGTGGTTCTCTTGTTGCTGACACCTGGTGGCCAACGAGAGAGTTACTGATTTTCAGCAAGATGGCGACTGGAGGAAGGAGGAGGGTCAACACCGTGTGTGTTGAAGTGTTGCGAGGAGCAGTGTACCCGGATAATTCGAATGTTTTATTGCCTGCGATTATCCGTGATGCTTATGGCATTGGAATTGAGGAATTACGAGGCATAGCGCTGAATGGGGCGCACAGAATTTTCATCAAGTTTGCTACGACAGCGGCATATGAGAGGATTGTGGACAGCTTCCAGGACAAACTGATGGTGATCAACGCTGGCCTGGAGGTACGCTTGAGAGATGTATCAAGATATTATACCTATATTCGAGTCCGCAACGTGCCATTTGAAGTTTTGGATGAGGATATTCGAGCAGCGTTTCAACAATTTGGAGTGGTGCATACGGCTGTGATGGGCAAATGGACCGACGGATTTTACGCAGGATTACAGGAAGGGTCATATTCCCTTAAAATGACTCTCCGACGGCCTATACCTTCGTATGTTGTCCTTGATGATTTTAGGACTCAAGTCTACGTCACATACGCCGGTCAACAACGAACCTGCAGACTATGTGGGGCGTATGATCATGTTGCAGCTGCTTGTGGGAGGAGGACAGACCGTCGTCAGGAAGAACGCATGGATGACAAGGTGGTTGACAGGACAGAGAGTGTGGGACAGAGTAAGCGGTGGAGTGATGAGGTGGACGAGACAGGTGTCACCTGTGAGACACTGCCTGAAGGCTCAGGTGCAGAAAAGCCGGAGGGGGGGAATGCTTCTGTGGATGGGGAGATTTTGCAGGGGGACTTGCCCCATATTTTGCAAGATGCCCTCAGAGACTTTCTTGGCTCACCTGGAGAAGAGTCCCCTTTAGAGCCTGGAGTTGGGCATGTGGAGTCTGTGGAGTTGCCTGGGGAGGGTGGGATTACATCACATGCCGGAGAATCTAACCTGGTGGTGCAGGATGTGGTGGCTGTGGTTCATAGGCAGGACGAACAGTTGGAAAATGTGGCTATGGATTACAGTAGTGATTCACGTAAAAGGCCTGTGGGTGGGTCCGATGAGGACGTGATCACACCCGCGCAGAAAGTTTGTACAAAGTCATGGGTAGATGCTGCCCGAAAGGGTAAGGGTGGGGTGTCAGGAAGAGAAGGGCTTAAACGTGGTCAGGGTGTGAAGGCGAAGGAAGGAGGAGCGCCAAAAGTCCAGAGGTATCGAGGAAAACCCCCTATGTTGTCTTCAGAAGTCTCACTATAAATGTTAACGGCCTTCGGGCCGAGGTGAAACGACGGTGGCTTGAGGTGACTATGCGACGTTATCAGGTAGATATTTGTTTTGTACAAGAACATAATTTCAGGTGTGCGAGGGAATCGTGTTTGAATGGGTACAGAGTGTATGCAGGTGATTCAGGGAAATTAAAGGGAGGGGCTGCTGTGGTCATGCGCGAGGTCAGTCCTTTTAAGTTATTAGCGTGGGAGACGGGTGAGGAGGGTAGGGTGGTGAGGGTGGACGGGGTGTGGGGTGACGTGCGCGTGAGTTTTATAAGTGTGTATATGCCGGCGGATCTCTGCAGGAGTACTAAGGATCGTTTTGTAAAGGATGTTTTGCTGTATCATTTGAGAGGACTGCCTGAGATAACCATTATAGGAGGAGACTGGAACTGTGTCATACGGGGTAAGGATGTAGAGCCCAGAGGAGCGGGCTGTGTCCTGGGAGTGCTGAGGGAGGTATTAGGAGTGGCAGGGATGATGGATGTAGTTAGGGGAGGAGGTTGGTGTGTGGAGCACACTTTCGTGAGGCGGGGATATCAGGCGCGCCTAGATAGGATTTATGTAACTAAGGAGATACAGGTTGGTAGGGTAGAAGCTATGGACGTGGGATATTCTGATCATAGGGGTGTGTTGGCAGATATTAGCTGGGAAGGAATGATTAAAAGGTATGACAGCTACTGGAAATTGAATATAAGTTTATTGCAGGGAGTTGGTGAGGGAGAAAGTTTTGCTGCATGGTGGCAGGGGCAATGGGAGAGAGGTCAGAATGCGGGAGACTTACTGAGTTGGTGGGAAATGTGGGCAAAGCCGTGTATTAGGAAGTATTATACAAAAATGGGCAGGGAAGAGAATTGGGGGAAATTCGGATTACAGAGGTACTTGGAGGGTCAACTGGAGGATTGTTACAAAAGGGGCGGGAATTCTAGGATGGATGAGATGGGTATTCTGAAAGAGCGTCTGAGAGAACTACAGAATGAGCGATTTAATGCGACACGCGTGAGAGGAGGACTAGAGGAGGTCTTGTGGGGAGACAGGCCATCGGCCTGTGTTCTCCGTCGGTTTAGGAAGAGGCAGAGGGACACAACTATGATGATGTTGGAGGTGTGTAGGGAGTTGGGGGGGTATAGGGGAGGACAATTGCTCCGTACTACTGAGGGAATAAGTAACTATGCAGATCACTGGGTAAAAGAGTACTTGCAGGAGGAAGAGGGAGGGGAGAGGGACAGGACAGTAGTAGGGGAAGGGATTAGGTCTATTGTTAGTAAGGACGACAGGAAAGAAATGGAGGGTGAGATTAGTGAGGAAGAGGTATGGGAGGCAGTGCAGGGTTTGAGCAAAGGGAAGGCACCTGGATTGGATGGTCTCCCTAATGATTTCTATCTGCATAATTGGGAGCCCCTAAGGGATTGTTTAGTTAAAGTATTCAATTGTATGAAGAATGGGAGGGTATTGGGTAGCATGCAGAACACTGGGGTTATAGTTTTGGTGAAGAAAAAAGAGGAATGTAGGACGATAAAGGATTATAGATTTATAACATTAATGTGTGCTGATTACAAGATCTTCGCAAAGGTACTAGGTAATAGGCTTAAGAAGGTGGTGGGAATGGTCTTACATAAGGGACAATGCGGAATCCCAGGTAGAAGCATGGGTGTGGGACATGGTCAAATTAGGGATTTTATTGAGAGTGGTGAAGGAGGGGGGGTGTTGAGTATCGATTGGAGTGCGGCTTATGATAGTGTTGACAGGAGTATGTTGTATGATATCATGAGGAGGCAGGGTTTTGGGAATGAATTAGTAGGGTGGGTAGAGACTCTGTATGCGAGAGCCAAGGTTCGGATACAGATAAATGGTAAAATTGGAATGGAGGTGCCTATGGATAAGGGTTTAAGACAGGGCTGCCCCTTGTCCCAGGTATTGTTTGCTTGCATGCAAGACCCCTTTTATCGTTTAGTTTCAGGTGGAAGGGCTGAGGGGACGGACGGGGATATAGGGATAGTTGGATATGTGGATGATACTACTGTACTAGTGCGGGATGTAGAAGAGTTAGTGAATGTGGGGCGTTTTGTAGAGATTTTTGGGAAGGCTACTGGGATGATAGTAAACTATGCGAAATCTAAATTGTTGGAGGTAGGTAGGTGGGTAGGGGGGAGGCTTGGTGAGGGCAGGGGGTGGGCAATAGTGGAACAGGTGAAGATTTGTGGGGTGGTGTACCGGGCAGACCCAGTGGAGGCCCAGGCGATTAATGCAGAGGTGGTAGTAAGGGAGGCTATTAAGCGTATGGGTGGATGGCAGCCTGGGGACGTCACATTGCATCAGAGGGTGGTGATCGTTAATTCATTAGTGTTTAGTAAACTGTGGCATGTGGCGGCGGTGTTTCCCATTATTTTTGAGGATGTGAAGGAATTGCAGAGAAGGGCATTACGTTATATATGGGGTTATGGGAGGGCATGGTTAAGTAAGGAAGTGGTAATGACGAGGGTACGTCAAGGAGGTTTGGGGCTCATCCCGTTAGCAAGGCGTCTGCAATGTGTTTACATTAAGCATCGATACATCAGGGTGGGTGGGGTGCGTGGGAGGAGAGTGGGATTGGTTATGGAAGATGTCAGAAGGTGGTGGAAGGGGAATGATCTGAGGGAGTGTGAAGGAATGTTGAGGAGAATCATGGTAGTTAAGGAGCCGAGGAGGGTCACTGCGAGTCTCCTGGGCAGGGGAGGGGTGCATGGGGAGGTGCTGCATGGGGCAGCGATATACCCTGTGTATGATTGGATGGGTATATGGAAGGGATTAAGAAAGTTGTGGCTCAAACCCAGAGTACGTGAATTTGTGTATAGGTTTTTAATGGGGATCGTTGCATCGAAGGCAATTTTGTTCCGTATGGGGATAGGGGAGGGAGGGCTGTGTGATAGATGCGGGGAGGAGGATACAGCGTATCATGCGGTGTATTTTTGTCCTTTATTAAGTGTAGTGCGTGAATGGTTTGGGAAGGTGTTACGCAGGGTGGGGGGGAGAGGGCTTTCAACATTACCGGCCTTGAGCTTTGATGTGGGAGGGTGGGAGGGAGGTGAGACGGGCGGTATTGTACCTAGTGGCAGACTACTTGTATGTGTCATGGGGAATGAGGGGGGTGTCGGGGGAATGTAGAGTTAAGGCTTTGGCTGCTGTGTTTTATAGGACAAAATGTAGAAATAGGGATCTTTATGGTCGGAGGTGGGATTCAGCTTTTTCTGTGGGTTATAGGGAGTTGGCGGTGGGTAGTTTACTAGAGCTGTGAGGGAGGGTTTAAAAGGACTGGCCGGCGACAGGGAGGGGGGTATACATGGTGGGGAAGGACGTATGAATGAAGGGGAGGGGTGGGTGGGTGACGGTGGACTCAGCGGGCATATGACACATGACTGGAATGTGCGATGTGTGTGGTATGACGGAAGACGGGGTGGGAGGGAACCCCTATGGAGCAAAGGTGTCAGGGGTAACCATAGTGGCTTTTCTTCATAACCTACTGGACTGGTGATGTATAGTTATAGGTGTAGAAAGTTACCTTTAAGCTGTGCTTATATAGGGTTCTTATTTTTTTCACACACTTGGGTATGAACCGTTTTCCCACATGTTGTATGTAACTTAAAGTTTCCTGAGATGGGTTTTTCATGTTCCATTTTGTGCCTTACTGTTGTGGAAGGCAGTTTTGGGTAGATTTTGTGTTGTAAACTGTCTACCTTTGTTAATTGTGTTTGTGTAAATATTAATTTGCTTATTGTGCAGGATGATCTATCCTTATATACATAATCTACTTTTTCGGAATGACATCATTCCTTTACCTGTGTTTTTATATTGTATAAAAAAGTTTTCAGTTTTGGAGATGAGTCATATGTTCTGTGCTATTACGTTATTATACACTGGTGAATATGTATGTTTTTTGCTTCCTGTGTAACTTAATTATTGATGTTAATGATCAACAGTGTGTGTAGTTTTGTAGGGGATGGCGCTGTTAGTATAATTATTATATTGTTACAATTGATGTGTTTATATTGTCTTCTAATTTTGTAATGTAATAGTTTCATTGGGTCGTTGTCTGTACTTTACAGACGTGTGAATAATAAGCACTTGGGGGATGACTATATTTAGTATATTTTGTTATACTGTCATTTACGTCATTTAGTGGCTGTTTGTGATTTATGTCCTTCGGGATTATGTACATACGGTTATTATTTTTTCCTGTTCATGGATGGTAAGCATTGATTGTCAAGTTTTTCTGGTTTTGTGCATTGTTTTTATGCTTTGTATGTTTTCTTAAGTAGGGAAAATTTTGTTAACCTTTGTTGTTGCTTAGCCAAGCACAGTTAGTGCTTGTATTTTAAGTTATCACTCTGTCTTCTGTCTCCGTATTGTCATGTGTTTTGTAATTGTTTTTTCAATAAAATATAAAAAAAAAAATCTGCAATGAAATAAAATTTACTTTACTTTACTTTACTTTACTTTACTTTACTAGAATGTAAAGAAATAAACTGGTTTTATAAAGTGTATTTACTTTTGAGATCAGGAACCGTCTGGGAGCATTTGCTTACGTCGATGGAATTAAGGCCTGAATAGGCGAACATTAGATTATGTCAACTAACGAGAACTGGCAGCCCCATACTTGACCTAGGCAGGCGAGAAGCTAGGTCATTTCTTCTTAGACCAGATTTCACCGAGTGAACAAGTGCTGCGATCAGGGCAGCATTCCCCACATGACTCCCAACATCTGTCCTGGGGACCCGGAGGAGATATCCCGAAGTACTGTGGATATCCTTCTCCATCCAGACCCAATACAGTAGGACCTTACCTCTTTTCTTCTCAGTATCTGGCCAGTTTTCTGGGGGAAACGTGTGTATGTTTTGTTGTGGGTCTCTCGTGTGGTCGGACGCATTTTAGCAGGTACCAGCGTCCCATCGTTGAATAAAAGTCTGGAAGCTAGTGTCCCTTACTGTTTAGATATTGCTTTGAGGATATACCCTAGAGTTGGGGATTCTGAGTTAATACAGGACACTAATACCACTTAAATTTTGCAGATTAAGGTTCTTCCCTACACATGGTGTTTGGAGGGGGTTATAGCTTAGGAAGACTAGGAGACATACTCTACACCATCAAGTAAGTTAAACCTTTTTCCAGTAGTGCAGGTTGGCGGGGAACTATTGTAGCTGCAGTCATTTAGAAATTTGTCCCATAGCCACTTGTATGTCTGAGAGAAGCGTCTCAGAGTGTTGGTGTCAACAGCGCTTGTACACAGTGCAGCTTACAAGGAGGCAATCCCAAGACAAGTTTTTATAGCAACGCTCTTCTTGCCGAATAAGATGAGCAAAAATATGTGTATGCAATAATTTCGCAAAAATCATTCTAAACCTAATGAAAAAAAATATATTTCATTGTATTTGTCTATTATTTAATTTGGATTAGGATAAATTAAATTGTGCTTGTTATAATAAGGTTAGGTAAGTTTTTTTAAGGTTCTTTTGGTACAAAAGTATTAATTTTTACATTAATATAAATGAAAAAAAATATCTTTAAACGTATAAGAGAAATTTCTAGAAAGGACTCAATATTAAATGAGTTCTTGCTAATTGACCAATTTTACCTATTCGGCACGAGATTTATATATATATGTCGTGGCGAATATATATATATATATATATATATATATATATATATATATATATATATATATATATATATATATGTCGTGCCGATTAGGTAAAACTTGCGATTTTGGCTTAAAAAGCAACGCTCACCTTGCCATATAAGACAAGTGAAAATTTGTGTATGCAATAATTTCGCCAAAATCATTCTAAACATAACGAAAAAAATATATTTCATTGTGTTTGTTTATTATTAAATTAATGTTAACGTATCTTAAATATATTTAGTTGGGTTAGGCTAAATTAATTTGCGCTTGTTGTAATAAGGTTAGGTAGGTTTTCAAAGTTTCTCTTGGTACAAAATTATAAATTTTTACATTAACATAAATGAAAAATATATATCTTTAAACGTATCAGAGAAAATTTTAGAAAGGACTTAATTTTAAATGAGTTCTTGCTAATTGACCAGTTTTACCTAATCGGCACGACATATATATATATATATATATATATATATATATATATATATATATATATATATATATATATATATGTCGTGCCGATTAGGTAAAACTTGCGATTTTGGCCTAAATAGCAACTCTCACCTTGCCATATAAGACAAGTGAAAATTTGTGTATGCAATAATTTCGCCAAAATCATTCTGAACCTAACGAAAAAAATATATTTCATTGTGTTTGTTTATTAATAAATTAATGTTAACGTATCTAAAATATATTTAGTTGGGTTAGGCTAAATTAAATTGCGCTTGTTGTAATAAGGTTAGGTAGGTTTTCAAAGTTTCTTTTGGTACAAAATTATAAATTTTTACATTAACATAAATGAAAAAAATATATCTTTAAACGTATAAGAGAAAATTTTATAAAGGACTTAATTTTAGATGAGTTCTTGCTAATTGACCAGTTTTACCTAATCGGCACGACATTTTATATATATATATATATATATATATATATATATATATATATATATATATATATATATATATATATATATATATATATATATATATATATATATATATATATATTGTTGTGTGTATGTATGTATAAATATATATACACATGTTTATGTAGCTGGAGAAGAGAGGAATGTAGAGAGAGATATTTTGTGAGATGTTAAGTGAGAGTTTAGGAAGTTTTGAACCTAGTGAGAGTAATTGTGGTAGGGGACCTAAATGTATCAGTGGGCGAAATGGTTATAGAAGGCGTGGTAGGTAAGTTTGAGGCGCCAGGGGTAAATGATAATGGGGATTTTTTATTGAACTTTGTATAGAAATAAGTCTCGTAATAGGTAATAAATATTTTAAGAAAAACAAGGATAAATAGGTATATGAGTTATGATATGAGGCATAATGACAGAAGTTTGTTGGACTATGTATTAGTGGATAGAAGGTTGATGGGTAGACTTCAGGATGTGTATGTTTATAGAGGGGCAACAGATATGTCAGATAATTTTTTAGTTGTAGCTACAGTGAAAGTGAAACATACATGGGGTACAAGGAATGGTAGTAAAAAGTAACATAGAGGAGAAGGTTTATAAACTAAAGGAGGAGGCAGTTAAGGTAAGATATAAGCTACTTTTGGTAGAAATATGGGATATTAAGAGTATAGGCAATGCGATTCAGGAGGTGGTATGGGGTAGATTTAAAAATGCAGTGTTAGAGTGTTCATCAGAGGTTTGTTGATATAGAAGGGTGGGGGTGTGAAGGAATTGGAACGATTAGTGGAAAGAGAGCAATAAGAGAGAACAAAAAAAAAAAAAAAAAGTAAAAGAGAGCAATAAGAGAGAAGCAAGTTAATATATGTGAGGTTTTTAAAAAGTTGAAGTGATATAAGAAGGAAGGAGTATATGGAGAGAAAAAGAGAGGTTAAGAGAGTGGTGAAGGAATGTAAAATGAGAGCAAATGAGAAAGTGGGTGAGATGCAATCAACAAATTTTGCCGAGAAAAAGAAAAAGTTTTGGAGTGAGATTAGTAAATTGAGAAAGCCTATGGAACAAATGGATATGAAAGTTAAAATTACGAGAGGAGAGTTATTAGATGGAGAGTTGGAGGTTTTGGGATGATGGAGGAATATTTTCAGAAATTGTTAGATGTTGCTGAAGATATTGAAGCTGTGATTTCGTGCATTGACCAAGGAGGTATAATGTATCGTAGGAGTGAGGAAGAGTCAGAAGTGAGTGTGAGGGAGGTGGGTGAGGCTGTGGGGTGAATGAAAAGGGGTATAGCAAATGGGATAGATGGGATCAAGACAGAAGAGTTAAAAGTAGGTGGTGATGTAGTTTTGTAATAGATGATGCTTTTATTTAATAAATGTATGAAAGAGGGAAAGGTACCTATGGATTGGCCTAGAGCATGTATAGTTCCTTTGCATAAAGGCAAAGGGGACAGAAGAGTGTGTAAAAATTATAGGGAAATAAGCCTGCTGAGTATACCTGGTAGGTGAATGGTAGCGTTGTTTTGGAACGAATTGAGAGGAAGATTGATAGCAGAATCATTGATGAACAAGGAGCCCATAGGAAGGGTAGGGATGTGTAGAGCAAGTGTTTACATTGAATCATGATAAATTAGACACATATACAACACTTGGGTATCTAAAATGAGGAAACGTTTTGCCACACAGTGGTTTCGTCAGTCCATACAAAGGAGAATGGTGAAGAACAGGAGGAGTTCGAGATAATCAGTCCCTCAGCCTTGAGTCGATGTAATCAGTCCATCAGTCTTGTAAAGAATACAGCATTTGTGCGAAGAAGTGGTTTATATACTGTAGGCAGGAGAGGTGCAGCAGTCGAAGGTGGTGTCACATTTGATAAATCCAAATGTGGAAGTAGGTCATGCCTAAAGGTTAGACAAGTGAAGAATTCCCTGTATTAAGATCTCAAGATGTTGCTGTGTCTGACAGGAATGTTAATGAATGGTTCAGAGAACCGACAAGTTGATAAATTAGACACATATGCAACACTTGGGTATCTTTATTGAGGAAACGTTTCGCCACACAGTGGCTTCATCAGTCCATACAAAGGAGAATAGTGAAGAACAGGAGGAGTTTGAGGTAATCAGTCCCTCACCACCTACGACTGCTGCACCTCTCCTGCCTACAGTATATAAGGCACTTCTTCGCACATATGCTGTATTATTTTCAATATTAATGGATTGATTACATTAACTCAAGGCTGAGGGACTGATTACCTCAAATTTCTCCTGTTCTTCACGATTCTCCTTTGTATGGACTGATGAAGCCACTGTCTGGCGAAACATTTCCTCATTAAAGATACACAAGTGTTGCACATGTGTCTAATTTATCAACTTGTCGATTCTTTGAACCATTAATTAAGATTGAATCATATAGCTGAACAGTATTTAGACAAGTGTAAGGAAGTTTTCGCTGCATTTATGAACTTGGAAAAAACAAATGATAGGGCGGATAGAGGAACAATGTTATTGAAAGCAGTTAAGAGTTTTCACGAGGATAGATAGGCTCAGGTTAGGGTATGTGAGAGGGAGATTATTTTCCTATAAAAGTAGGTCTTCGTCAGGAATATGTGATGCTCGGGAGTGGTGGAGAGATGTGGGATTGGAGGCTTGGAGGAAGGAAATATATTGTCAGTACTTTGAAAGAAGTGTAAGGATGTTACGGGTCTGTGCCACTAAAATCATGATGTCCAAGCAATTCATAAAATATATCTTGTTGTATTCCTAGAAACTGCCACTTAATACGTAATTATTTTTTTCAGGTGAAGACATTACGGTTGACAGTGTGTAGGAGGCGTCTTGAGACCCACGACCAGGAGGTGGAAAAGCAGGTGAGAGCCACCACTACTACCTGTGTGTAGGAGACTTGTGGGAGTTATGCTCTGAGCGTCTTGGTCAGTAGCCAAGTGTTTCAGCCTGCAGATCACTGCACTGCCTCTCCACACCTCGTAACACTCTTGATCAAAGTTACTTTGATGTAATGTATCGTTATTATCTTATGCTGCTACACCTCACTGGAATATTTAAATAGTTTTAATATAGCGTTCGTTATTTTAAAAGATAATCTATCCAGAAAGAGACAAACTAATTAAAATATATTTTATATACATTTCTAATAATTAGTAATAGTTTTTTTCTATTTTGTCTTACTTGCAGGGACACTTATATTTAATGATTAATGTTGTAACGAGTTTAACATGTCTTGCGTTGAGTATAAACACTAATTAATTCCACATGTTTACTACGCAGTTGTATTAAAAGTCATGACAGTTTATTAGTTAAAATTATCAAAATCATTGTTCATTATCTGTCATAAAAATTTATTTTTTATGCTTTTTGTCATTAACAGATTTAAAAAATGCACCAAACACTTTATGTTTATCGTACGTCAGTTTGCGTGCGGCCGGCAGTAACAGCCTGGTTGATCAGACCCTGATCCACCATGAGGCCTGGTCTCAGACTGAGCCGCGGGGGCGTTGACCCCGAAACTCTCTCCAGGTAATAATTATGATAACAAAGAGCAAACCATTCCCTTGACAAATAACTGAACCTTTCAATATATCTAAGACAACATCTGATACTTTATTGCGCTATTGTAATATAAAAACCAAAATAACAGAATATTAGAGAGGGAAAAATATTTTTTTTTAATTGTTTCATCTGGTTCTTGTAATAAACATTTCGAACTCAATTGTTCACATTTGAAGAAAATTCTCTTAGCTCCTGGCACCGCCAGGAGGCTAAAGAAACACATTCTTACATCTCTTTGGTTCACATGTGTCTTCCGTTGTGCTCACGAGTACCTGTTTCCCGCCTCTCAAGTAGCCTATTCATGTCTACTCCATCAATTTATCTGCATATATTGTATGTTCAGTTTCCTTAGCCTCACCAAGTAGCCCATATCCTTAGCTCTGAAACTAACTTTTCTATAATACTTCTCCAGTTTAATAATAACAAGTAGCATGGTGTTGATACATACACCAAGATGCGCCTTCTATATGTTGTATAAACATCCCAGAATGACTTTGTTAAGTCTCGTGTTTGTTATTCTGTGATTTGCTAGACGATGATTCGCTGCATGTTATTTATTCCGTTGACGGTATTCTCTGAAGATAAATCAGGCTCTATGCTCTTCCCAGTCTTTCGTTTTGATTGAGGTCTGCAGTCTCTTTGCATGCGTCTCCACTATGTTTCTGATCTTCCTGTTCTCCCTTAATCTACATAACTTTATATTTGCATGGTTTTAATTCCGAAGCCCCTTATCTTATCCAGTCATATAGCGTTTAGATCTTTTTGTAGTTTTCCCTTGACTTCGTCTGTTTGTATTATCCTCATTAATATTTTATCTGCACCAAACAGGAGTACATCTGGTATGTCATTCACATAAACTAAAAACAATACTGGGTCTCATTAATAACCTTCCTGAGCCCTGCACTTTACTATTCCCCATTCTGATATATCTTCTGGAACAGACACTGTTTTTTCCCCCTAAAGTATTCATTAATTTACTGTTCTCGACTTCACCTCAGATTTTTTGTCCCATTTTCTTGTGGGGTATATTAACATATGCCTCCTTTCAGTTTAAGAAAGTGCAATCCACACCTCTCATCCTCTCTTACTTCTATTATTTTGCCAAACAATTTCTACTAGCTGGGGTCAGAGGTCACGTGTGGTCACTGTCCTAAGCTGTCTGGGAATTAGCTTGGGGTGTTGCTGAGCACCATGGCTTGCTGTAGTGTTTTGGAATCTCAGGTTAAAGTGTTGAAGAAGGAGGTTCTACTTTTTATGGAGGAGAATAGGAGGCTGAAGCTTCGCTTAGATGGGTTTGGGAGTGAGTGTGAGATGGTTGGAGCTGGTGAGGAAAAAGATACCAGCAGTGAGCTAAAGAGTTGCAGCCGCTTTAAGTGGCAAGTGGTTCACATTTCAGGAAGAAGGAAGATAAGGAAGGTTAATAGAGAAGATGTGAAGGTAGAAAATCGATTCTCTGTTCTCCAGGACGAGTGTACTTCAGTGGTTAGTGAGGTTAAAGGTATCACTGACTCCCCTGATAATCAAGGTAAGAATATTCTAATTGTGGGAGACTCTCAGGTAAGATATATGGACAGAGATATGAGGGTCAGACAAAGGGTGTGCCTCCCAGGAGCTGGTGTTGGTAACATAGTCAGCAGGTTGGATAATATTATGTCAGGTGGAAATGACATCGGGAAGGACAGGAGACAGGTGCTACTGGATAAGTACAGGTCAGTCATAGAAGTAGTCAGGTCTAAGGGAGGGTTCCCAATCATAGTAGAGGGAATAGTAGAGATAGTAGAGGGCAACGAGTGACTAGCTACCTTAAGGTTTACATTACAAATAGTAGGAGTCTAAAAAATAAGATAGATGAGCTAAGATTACTTGCAAGTGCAGGTATTATTGCTATAGCAGAGACCTGGTTCAACTTGAAAGATAGATAAATAATGCCTTCTGAATGGAACATACAGGGTTATAAACTATTCCACACTGATTGGGTCAACAGGAAGGGTGGTGGTGTGGCGATGTATGTCAGAGATAATTTAAATTGTTGTGTTAGACAAGATATAAGATTAGAAACATCAGACACAGAATCTGCTTGGCTACAGTTTCTCGAAGGTCGTGAAAAATTAATTTTGGGTGTGATTTATAGGCCCCGAAACCTTGACAGGGAGTATGGTATGTTGTTATGGGACGAAATTCACAAAGCGTCTAGATATGAAAATGTTGTGTTAATGGGAGATTTTAACTTTAGACAAATTAACTGGAACAATGTGATAGGAAATCTTGAGTTTAGTGACTTTCTTGATACGGTTCATGATTGCTTTTTAAAACAGTTTGTGACAGAACCAACTAGAGGAAACAACCTGCTTGACTTGGTTCTTGCCAACAAAGAATCACTAGTTAATAATCTTGAGGTTAATGATGAGCTTGGGGAAAGCAATCACAAATCACTTAGATTCAATATATCATGGAATTACCCAGATAACTGCAATCAAGTCTCTGTTCCAGACTTTCGCTTGGCCGACTTCATGGGGTTTAGAAATTACCTGGGTGGGCTAAATTGGGATGACCTTAATATGGGTCAGGTAGGTAGGGCTGGTTGCCAATATGACGTATTACAGAATATAATGCTAGCTGCCCAGACAACGTTTGTTCCGAGTAGGGAAATTAGATCTAACAAAAATGATCCAAAATGGATAAACAATAAATTAAAGCATCTCACTGGTCAAAAGAGAGGCATATATAGGCGTATCAAAAGAGAGGAAGGGCAGTTAAGAAATCAATATATTCAATTAAAGAAATAAAAAAAGGAATAAGAAAACCAGAAAGGGATTATGAGGCTAAAGTCCCAAGGAATTCGAAGACTAACCCGAAAGGGTTCTTTCAGGTATACAGAAGTAAGATTAGGGACAAGATAGGCCCACTTAAGAGTAACTCAGGTCAGATCACTGACAGGGATAAAGAAATGTGTGAACTTTTCAATGCCTACTTCCTCTCAGTTTTTACTCAGGAAGATACTAGCGAAATTCCAGAAATAATAAATTATGCAGAAGAGTACGATAATAAACTATGCACTATTAGGGTAACTAGTGACATGGTTCTCAGACAAATAGGGAAATTAAAAAATAACAAATCCTCAGGTCCTGATGAACTGTTTGCGAGGGTTTTAAAGAAATGTAAAGAGGAACTTAGGATACCTTTGGCTAATCTTTTCAATATATCACTACAAACTGGCATAGTGCCAGACAAGTGGAAAATGGCAAATGTAATATCTATTTACAAGGCAGGTGACAGGTCCTTAGCTTCGAACTATACACCAATAAGCCTTACCTCCATAGTTGGTAAATTTATGGAATCAATAATTGCCGAAGCAATTTGTAGCTATCTTGAAAGGCATAAATTGATTAATGAATCTCAGCACGGTTTTACAAAGCGGCGTTCCTGTCTTACGAATTTACTAACTGTTTTTACTAAGGTATTTGAGGAGGTAGATCATGTTAATGAATATGATATTGTGTATATGGACTTCAGTAAGGCTTTCGATAGAGTTCCACATCAGAGGCTGTTGAGAAAACTTAAAGCACACGGAAGAGGAGGAGAAAATTTGTCCTGGGTAGAGGCATGGTTGACAAATAGGGAAGAAATCAGAATGGGGGCACGTCCCAAACGGTGTTCCTCAGGGGTCAGTGTTGGGCCCCTTGCTGTTCACAATTTACATGAACGACATAGATGAGGAAATAAATAGCGACATAAGCAAATTTGCTGATGACACCAAAATAGGCCGTCCATTTCATTCAAATGAGGACATTAGAGCACTCCAGGAGGATTTGAATAGACTGATGCAGTGGTCGGAGAAGTGGCAAATGCTGTTTAATATAGACAAATGCAAAGTTCTAAATGTTGGACAGGAAAATAACCATGCCACATATAAACTAAATAATGTAGATCTTAATATTACGGATTGCGAAAAGGATTTACTAGTTCTGGTTAGCAGTAATCTTTAACCAAGACAACCGTGCATAAGTGTTCACAATAGAGCTAACAGAATTCTTGGCTTCATATCAAGAAGTATAAATAAATAGAAGTCCTCAGGTTGTTCTTCAACTCTATATATCTTTGGTTAGGCCTCATTTAGATTATGCTGCACAGTTCTGGTCACCGTATTACAGAATGGATATAAATGCACTGGAAAACGTACAGAGGAGGATGACAAAGTTGATCCCACGTATTAGAAATCTTCCCTATGAGGATAGACTGAGGGCCCTGAATCTGCACTCTCTAGAGAGGCGTAGAATTAAGGGGATATGATTGAGGTGTATAAATGGAAAACAGGAATTAATAAAGATGATGTAAATAGCATACTAAAAATATCTAGCATTGACAGGACTCGCAGCAATGATTTTAAGTTGGAAAAAATCAGATTCAGGAAGGATATAGGAAGGCACTGGTTTGGTAATAGACTTTTGGATGAGTGAAACAAACTCCCGAGTACCGTCATAGAAGCTAAGTGGGTGTGGGTGGGTGTGTGAGTTGGACCTGACTAGCTTGTGCTACTAGGTCAGATGCCGTGCTCCTTCCTTAAGTGAATGTGATTGACCTGAGTCAAGGCATTGGCTTAAGTCGGTGGGAGAATTGGACGTGCCTCGCATGGGCCAGTAGGCCTGCTGCAGTGTTCCTTCTTTCTTATGTTCTTATGAAGACACGAGATGACGTCACTGAACCCATGTTTGTTATCACTATAAAACCACTTCTCACCAAGTGCTCCACCACTCATCTTCTGATTGTCCTCTCCATCATTCCCCATGAAATGATGTCAGTGGAATTAGTCTGTAGTTCAGCATTTCCTGACTGTCTGTTGGGATTACATTTGCTGTCTTCCAGATCACTGAACACTGTCCCATATCCACTGGCTTGTAGATATTAGCTAGTAGTTTGGACAGTGCTTCTGTTCCCTTTGGAGAATCCATGGTGATACCTTGTTTGGTCAGAATGTTTTATGTATCCAGCTCTATGAAAAGTGTTTTTACTCCTTCCCGTACTCACCTAGTTGTGGTTGCAGGGGTCGAGTCATAGCTCCTGGCCGTGTTGTGTTGATGAGATCTACTTCATTGTTTCCAGTTAAAACACCTCTTTAAATATTTCATCCTACAAATCGTAGCTTGCACTCTTCTTTCTCGCTTACTCTCCACTTCCGTTCTTTTACCTTAGTTTTTCCTTATGCTGTTCCTGTCATTCTCAAAAATGCGATCAGTTTCTCTCCTCACTCTTCATATTTTTTTTTTTTTGCTAATACGATCGCTAATTTGTTATCAATTGTTCTTCAATTTCTAAAGTTTTCCTCGTTCTTGCACTTTTCTTTCATGCCTCTCCGCATCTTTGATTAAACAAGAACTCTGTTTGTTCTTGCTATATTTCATTCTTCTACTGCGTAAGAAGTTCCTCTCTGCCTCTTAGCACTTACCAGCTAGGTACTTCATCATCTCATCCACTTCTCGTGTCCTCCACCAGGCATTCTGTCAACTGTTCTTAGTTTCACTAGACGATCAAAGTTCATAACCTTATAGTTTATAGTGCCCAGGGGACTCATATACCCAGTTTCATCTCTCCAACCTTGCTGGCTCATCTCCCTGTTTATTTTTTTTTTTACACAGGCTTTTACAAGGTTAGGGGATTCCTAACTTTATTAATTAGCTAAGAGCTGTTACATACATCAGCTAATTTTAAAAGCATTTCTATTGTTATGAGAAATACAGATAGAGAACAGGATGAAGTTGGAGCCATCTGTGGGCCAGCAATTTCATTTGATCAACTCACTTTATTTCGCTGATATCATTATGCAGTAGGAACATGTTCCACACTCGACACATCCTAGGAATATATGAGCTCAGATATAGGAATGTTCTGGAGAAAGGTACAGCCAGAGTGAAGTTGCTGCTTGTTGCATATCTTGTTGAGTAGAAACTCACTTCCCACTGTACTCAGAGTACTTGTACTTTGATAATATTGGCTTTGTACATAACGTCAAGGCCGCCCACATCCCTCCGGTGTTGAAGGCTCTGCTGAAATGACAGATCTATCCAGGATGGGTCCAGGCGAGAGATGAAGCGTCTTGCTCTGTTCTCTACTCTGTCAAGAAGTCGCAGACGAGATGGGGAAAGGCAATCCCAAAAAGTGGAACATACTCAAGGTATGAGCGTACTTGTGCCTCGTACAGAATCTTGCAACCTCTGCTGTCGAGCAGATGCAAGATACGTCGAAGTGCTGTAAGATTCCTGGCCGCCTTGTTTGCGATATTTACAACGTGGTTCTTCATGGTCAGTCTACCTGGAGACATGGAGTTTACCTGGAGACCTGGAGTTTACCTGGAGAGGGTTTCGGGGATCAACGCCCCCGCGGCTCGGTCTGAGACCAGGCCTCATGGTGGAACAGGGTCAGATCAACTAGGCTGTTACTGCTGGCCGCACGCGAAATGACGTACGAACCACAGCCCGGTTGGTCAGGTACTGACTTTAGGTGCCTGTCCAGTGCCTTCTTGAAAACAGCTAGGGGTCTATTGGTAATCCCCCTTATGTATGCTGGGAGACAACTGAACAGTCTTGGGCCCCGGACACTTATTGTACTTATGTACTCTTGGCGCCCCTGCTTTTCATTTGGGAAATGTTGCATCTCCTGCCGAGTCTTTTGCTTTCATAGGGAGCGATTTTCGTGTGCAGGTTTGGCACCAATCCCTCCAGGATTTTCCAAGTGTATACTATCATGTATCTCTCTCGCCTGCGTTCCAAGGAATACAAATCAAGTACCTTCAATCAACCGTTCCCAGTAATTTATGTGCCTGATCGTACTTATGTGTGCTGTGAAAGTTCTTTGTACACTCTCCAGGTCAGCAATGTCGCTAGCCTTGAAAGGGGCCGTTAGTGTACAGCATTATTCCAGCCTAGAGAGAACAAGAGATTTCAAGAGAATCATCATGGGCATGGTGTCCCTAGTTTTGAAGGTTCTTATAATCCATCCTATCATTTTCCTAGCAGATGCGATAGATACATTTTTGTGGTCTTTGAAGGCGAGATCTGACATTTTCCCTCCCAGGTCCTTCACATTACTTTTTCACTATTGTATGGTTAGAATTTGTCGTATACCCTGATACATTTTTAATTTCCACACGTTTTCCATATTTGAGCAGTTGAAATTTCTCCTCGTTGAACTTCATATTGTTTTGAGTGGCCCATTTGAAGATTTAGTTGATGTTCACTTGGAGTCTTGCGGTGTCATCGATGTAGGCTACTTCCATGGCTATCCGGGTGTCATCTGCAAAGGAAGACACGGAGCTATGGCTTACATCTCTGTTTAAGTCAGAAATGAGGATGAGGAATAGAATGGGAATGAGTTCTGTGCCTTGTGGAACAGAGCTTTTCACCGTAGCTGCCTGGGACTTTACTCTGTTTACTATTACTCTGTGTTCTATTTGTAAGGAAGTTATAGATCCATCTACCAACTTTTCCTGTTATTCCTTTATCACGCATTTTGTGCGCTATTACACCATAGTCACATTTGTCGAAAGCTTTTGCAAAGTCAGTGTATACTACATCTGTATTTTGTTTATCCTCTACAGCATCCAGGACCTTGTCATAGTGGTCTAGTAGCTGGGACAGGCAGGAGTGACCTGCTCTATACCCGTGTTGCCCTGGGTTGTGTAACTGATGGTTATCAAGGTGGTTGGCGATCTTGCTTCATAAAACCCTCTCAAAGATTTTTATGATATGGGATGTTAGTGCTATCGGTCTGTAGTTCTCTGTAATTGCTTTACTGCCACCTTTGTGGAGTTGGGCTATGTCTTTTGTTTTTAGTGTGTGTGTGATGACCACTGTGTCCATGCTTCTTCTCCATAGAATGCTGAAGGCACGCGACAGGGGCTTCTTGCATTTCTTAATGAACACGGAGTTTCATGAGTCTGGGCCTGGGGCAGAGTGCATGGGCATGTCATTTATTGCGTTTACAAAGTTTTATTTAGTTAGGATAATATCCATTTAGGATAATATTCATTTGGATTGTTGACCTTTAGTCTGGGCAGCGGCTCGCTGAACACTGAGTCGTATTAAGACTTTAATATCTCACTCATTTCTTGGAAGCCATCTGTGTTTGTCCTATCCCGCCTAAGCAGAGGCCCAATACTGGATGTTGTTTTTCCCTTAGATTTGGTATAAGAGAAGAAGTATTTTGTTTTTGATTTTCAATTTCCTATCCTGTCGATTTAGAGGTTGAATAAGTTCATCAGGCAGATAACCTTGTCTGTCCTTGACCAGGGACCACCAGGTTTGGAGCCCACTCTACCTGATGCCATCTTTATTTTTTGTGTCCACCTCCCATTCAGAGATGGCACACTTTTGAACTTCACCCATATTTCCTTTATGGCTATTAGTTCTTCCTGTGATTCTTGTCTCCTGTAAGATTCCTTCAGCTAAAGTTCGATATTTGCTATTTCATTGACCAATGCCTCCCTTCACATTTCAGATATATTGGCCCCTCTCAGCAGCACTGTGACTTCGCCTTCGTCTGTATAGGGAGCGTCTCTCTCTTTCTAGTTAACATCTTCTCTTTCTTTTTCTTAATGGAATGTGCCTTGAGCAGATCTCAAGAACCACAGAGTTCATTTAATCTAGGCAAATGTACGGATCCGTGTTATTTAGGATATCTTCCCAAGCTTGTTTCATTTAGGACATGGTTGACTTGATCCCATTGTATGTTTTTGTTATTGAAATTGAATTTTGTAAAGAGACCTTCATGACTGATCACATTTTGCTGGTCAGGAGCCCAGTGCATACATGTCTGAACTTCTATTATGTTGTGATCTGAGTGTATTGTCTTTGATACGGTTATATTATGTATCAGATCGTCGTTGTTAGTGAAGATGAGGTCAAGCGTATTTTCTAGTCTTGTAGGCTCTAATATTTGCTGGTTTGGAGTCAAATTTCACTCCAAGGATGTCAACTTCGTCCCCGGGTACTAACACTCACCCATTCATACTTACTACTGCTCCGGCATTATCATCATGGTGCCTAGAGACCATCATCATTTGTGTTTTCTCAGGAGTCAATGTTACTCGCCATCGGTTTCCTCAGACTAATATAGCTCTTAGCTCGTGACTGATGTAGCTTATAGCAGCTGGCATTTCCTCTCTTGGATATGGAAATGTCAGAGTACAGTCGTCTGCATATGCATGGTATACTGGGATGAGATGAAGGTCATTGAAGTAGACATTCTATAACAATGGTCCAAGCACACTTCCCTGTGGAACACTTGCCCCAGTAGGTTGTCTTGCTGACTCTGTCCCATTGAGAACTACAATTAGGGATCTATCTTGAATTTAATCTCGGAGGAGACATAGTGTAGAACCTATAATTCCCAGTGCTTTCAGTTTTGCCAAGAGTCCCTTGTGCCATACTAGGTCGAAAGCACCAGCAATTTCCAGTGCTACTACACGGCTGACTTTGGATTCATCAAGTGACTGGTGCCACTTAGTGGTGAATTTTAACAGTAGATCAGAAGCAGAATAACCTTTCTTGAAGCCATATTGACGGTCACAAAGAAGTGAGTGGTAGTCGAAAATCTCTGTCATTTACATCGAGATCTTGCCAGTGATTGACAGGAGTGACACTGGTCTGTAGTTGCTGATTTCTGCTCTGCTCTTCTTTTTGTGAACAGGGACAACATTTGCCTCTTTCCACAGAGGTCATTTACACTGTACTAGGCAGTGCTGAAAGATGCGAGTTAGAGGAGCAGCTAGCTGGTTTGCACATCTACTCAGCAATCTTGGGCTCAACTTGTCTGGGCCCACAGCATTTTCTTGGTCAATCGATTTAAAAAGAAAATGCACCTCCTCCTGCCTTATTGTGACCACTGAAAGCTTTGACACAATTCTTGCAGCTTCCCTCACTGGATCAGGAACCTGCATTTTGGTAGCAAAGTGTTCGGCAAACAGGTCGGCTTTCTCTTGACTACTAGTAAAGGAGGTCCTGTCCTGTCGATTTAGAGATGGAATAAGTTCATCAGGCAGATAACCTTGTCTGTCCTTGATCAGGCACCACCAGGTTTTGGAGCCCACTCTACCTGATGCCATCTTTATTTTTTGTGTCCACCTCCCTTTCAGAGATGGCCCACTTTTGAACTTCACCCATATGCCTACAGGCCTTCCTGTGCAGGTTCCTGTTGTAGGTAGTGGGATGTCTCTCATATCTTCTCCAAGCCTTGTACTTAGCAGTAGCAGCCTCTCTACAATGAAAGCCTAACCATGGCTGATCTGTAGGTTTCGTCACATACTGCCGGTGAGGGATGTGTTCTTGTTGTACATTTATTATGAGTCCAGTGAAGGCATTCACTTGGTTGTCAACTTCACCATGTAGAAGATCATTCTAGTCGGAGGCTGCGAGCTCAGAGCAAAGTGCTGGCCACTTTCCTCTTTCCCACCAGGCTGTACGTGTAGGTTCCTCACCTCGTTCTGTTGGGATCTTCAGTGTCGTAAAAACAGCCTTGTGGTCAGACGATCCAACATAGCCGAGGGGTTGACAAGTGACTATACCTTCTGACAGATCACTCTCTACTGGGTCAAGGGAGGAGCCAGATATGTGAGTAGGGAAATTATTACGCACCCAGGTAATAATGGCCTGTTAACCTGATCATAATGGGGCTTGGAGCGAAAATAAACTCAGCAGTAGTCTTTAAATTGTATTTTCCTTAACCAGTTATAACGTACTCTTTGCATGCCACACCCCCACCCCAAAAGGGCTCTAATGGCCAGGATTAGGCTTCCACCTCCATGGGTAAAATGCCTCCATGGCACGGTAAAATAATGGAACCGCCTTTCCTCTCACCCATCTAACTCATTAGATAGAGTTCAACTTTTCTCGAGACATAAAGTCAAACTCTAAACATAGAGCGAGACAGCAGACAGTAGGGCTAACGTAGGTTAAATATACCTGTGGACAGTAACAGAATATCCCCTCACTAAAAAAAACACAATATTATATAACCAAAGGGAAAAAAAAGAGCTATTTTACCCAGTCCGTAACACATCCTAACCTAACACATTTTAGTATTAGCCAGCAATATGAATAATTTTAATATTGTAAGGCTGCAGCCTGAGACTCCAACGCATGAGTCTTGTGTTGTGGTTATTCATAGCGTTGATATACACCAGAGGGTTGTGGTCACTGTAGACTGTGACCACATAAGATGAGTCCTACGTAGACCTTGAAATGCTCTAATACCAGTATCAGAGCGAGGACTTCTTTTTCAATTGTGGAGTAGAACCTCTGGTGAGGGTGGTATTTAACGGAGAAGTAAGCCACAGGCTGCAAACATTCATCTTCCCCAGATTGCAGAAGTACTGCCGCTACCCCTGACTTACAAGCATCAACCTGTAATGTAAAAGGTTTTGAAAAATCAGGAGATAGGAGAATGGGTTCAGTACAAAGGATTCTTTTTGCTTTCACGAACGCGTCTTGACACTCTGGGGTCCACTTAAAGTGGGATTTGTGACTGGTAAGTGAGGTTAGAGGGGCTACGATATCTGCAAAATTCTTACAGAATCTTTTATAAAACCCTACCATACCTAGAAAACGTTGGAGAGATTTCCTATCATGAGGTACTGGATAATTTGTAATAAAAAGAACTTTAAAAATTTAGGGGCCACTTTGCCACTACCTACTTCATGGCCCAAAAAATTAACAGTAGATTGGCCAAAGGATGACTTAGATAGGTTAACAGTTAATTGGAAACTCTGAAATTACTCAAAGAGAACTTTAAGTCTGGACATATGTTGGACCCAAGTATCCGACACAACAACAATATCATCTAGGTAAGTGGGGTTACTGTATATTGATAATGACCTTCTGGAATTACGAAGGAAGAGATTTCCTTCGCCTTATCTGTTCAAGGTACCTGATAGTAACCTTTAAGGAGGTCCAGTTTAGACACAAACGAAGTCGATTACGTCATTCAAACGTGGCAAAGGGTAAGCGTCTGTAATAGTGACCTCATTCACCTTACTTAACAATAATGCACGGTGAAGCCCACGGACTTGATGACTCCTCAACTAACCCATGCTCTAACAGAAATTCTATCTCCTGCTGAAGCAGCCTCTATTTTTCAGGGTTAGCTCTGTAGGGGAGAGTTTAATAGGGTTAGAGGCTCCAACATCTACATCATGATATCCTTGTGTACATTTTTTTCGAAACATCCGAAAAGATATCAGGGTAAGACTGTAGGAGCGCAGTTTAACTTGTTACTTGATTCTTAGACAGTCCCACCATTAAAGGGCGAGGGTCCTTGAGGAGGACCGAATTGGGAAGCTTAACTTGAATTTCAGGAATAGAGTGCAAGGAGTCAGGGTCGTCTACAGAGGCAGAGGACAAAGTCATTACTGGGACTTTATCTGGAGTATTATATGCTTTAATCTGATTAATGTGGTATGTTTTACACTGAGAGGAATTGTCAAGGGGAGCTACCACATAATTTACATCAGATACTTTCTTTACAATCTGCATAGGTCCAGTAAATCTAGCTTTTAAGGTTCCTGCACTAACACCTTGTCTCCTGGATGGAAGGTGCGAAACTTTGAACTCTGTTTCATTGTATTTTGAGCTGCTTTTAAGTTAGCATTAGCCAACTGACGTGCTACCTGCAACCTTGAAGAAGGTTGTTGAGTGTTATGTAAGCGTCTTCTCCCATCCATCTTTCCTTGAACATTCGAAGAGGACCTCGTACGTTGTGCCCAAAGATCAGCTCAAACGGACTGTACCCTGTGGACTCCTGTACAGTTTCTCTCATTGCGAACAGCAACAGGTACGTGATTCATCCCAGTCTGTAGGAAAATGCATGCAAAAAGTTCTCATCATTGTTTTTAATGTCTGATGGAATCTTTCCAAGGCGCCTTGGGACTGAGGATGATAGGCAGTGGATAATTTGTGAATTATTCCCAGCCTAGTTAATGCTTCCCTAAATGTTTTGTCAGTAAAAAATTAGTACCTTGGTCACTCTGAATAGACTAAGGAATGCCAAAGCAGGAAATAAACCATCTAGTTAAGGCCCTAAGAATGGCTTTAGTATTGATACTGCGCATTAGGATTGCCTCTCCAGGTTGATCATGAGTTGAGTAACGTGGATCATTAGTTGGTTGATGTCGTCGTTCACCTTCGTCCTGGCACTTCGTCCTCCAATCAGGAACTCTTCTTTGACGATCTCTGCTAATGCAAGGCTGTTGAGAAGAAAGATAAGACCACTCGGACAAGGAGCGGTTAGTTTCAAAAGTATCAGCCAACCTGGCTGCTTCCAGTGCAGTAGCCAACGAATGATCTTGAAGAAAAACTTGAACCTCTGGTCCAACAGATTCCAGCAGGTTATCCACCAAGATTAACTGGACCAGGTCCGAGAAGTTAGTGACACCAGTTGCCTTGTACCACTTGTTGAATACTTCCGTCTGCTGTCTTACAAAGTCAACATAAGACTGACCCACCTGTCGTTAGCCTAGTTTGAATTCCCTCCTGTACTTGGCGGGAATACACTGATAAGACCCAAGGACCGTGGTTTTCATCACTCGATAGTTACCAAAATTGTCATTGCTAGAAAGGATTTGAGTAGCTATATGCAAATTAATATATCTATTCCAGGTATTTACAGTGCAGTTGAGGAAAGCCTGGTCGTATTTACAGTGCAGTTGAGGAAAGTCTGGTCGTTAATGATTCCGATAGTAGAAAAGCAGGAACCCTCTAGTGAAAATTGACCTATTACCATATGGAGTATTGTAATGCAGGTGATCCATAAAATATTAGCTGTAAGCTGTCTAAAGTGGATGCTTCTTCACCGCACACAAAGAACTTTTCTTCCTATCGATGAGTTGGCGTAAAATGTTATGTTAGATGGTTAGATGCTATAATGATTAAAAGTAAAAGAAATCTGAAGTTCTTATTAGGGCTTCTCCTGAATGTGTAGAAGGCGTAAGAATCAGTGAATCATTCAACTGTGAGAAGAGTGTTACCCACTCATGTCCCAACAGCATTTATAAAATAAGTTATGTCTACGTATGTGAATGCATCAACAGAAGTGTTAGATAAAGTAGGAAGAATACATAGAGAGAAACAAGGTGATCCCTCTCATGCGTTTTGTTTAATTAACTTGGTGATAAATGAGTTCTTTATGGCCTTAGACGATCAATATGGAAATCGTTGAAGGAGTGTAAAGGAAGCATCTTCCCACTGGCATTTGCAGATGAAGTTTTGTTGGTAGAGCGGATGGGATCTGAGATGCCCAATCTGAAGGTTTTGTTGAGTTAGCATCAGCGGGTTCGAGTAGAAGTCACAGAAATGTGCTTCTCTGAAGTGTCGGACGGTACCAAAGAAGAAAGAGTAATATATCGATATAGTACGTAAGACATGTGTAGGTGAGGCGCTAGTCAAACGACTTAAACCCACCGGGATATATAAATATCTCAGAATGCATTTCTTCTGCTCTGGGAAGGGAAAAACCGCCTTTGGAGAAATTTTAGCCAAAATTGAGTCGTCTCGACCAAGCTCCTTTAAAACTTCAGCAAGGAGGGAATTCATTTTTAATCATCATTTAATTCCTGGTGTAATTCATTCTACTGTGCTTGCCGGTGTGTGCCTGAATACACTGAGATCATAAACTATGATAGTGAAATCAATAGTCATGAATAGTTAAAGTTTCCAAGGAATAACCATCTGGGAGTGTGCTATGCCTAAATTGCCAATGGTGCATTGGGAGGTTCCTGCCTCTTGACAAGAGTTACAATACTGACAAGAAGCCTTTTAATGGTGCTCTCAAACATCACACAAATAGCAACGACATTGTGGCACGCTAGAGTATGTCACACGCCCAGCAAACCAGCAGTTTAAGGGTAAAACAGTCGCGGCTTCAATGCTGTGATAAAACAGCCTTGTTCAACCCAGCCAGTCTCAAGGAAGCCTACCAAAGATGTGAAGCGATGTTAGCAGACTTACCTCTAGTTTGGTCGCCCATAGTTCTCACTATGTCTCTTCCTTACAATTTTACTATTTGTACATAGTGTATATATATTGTACATATACTTGCATTCGTATCTGGTGAAGGAAATATATATAAGTATTTACTCATTGCTGACTTTTGCTCGTTGCTCAGTCCTACCTTGATAGGATGCCTGTCCTGAAACAATTGTCAGCTGCATTGTCTCTGTGTTGTCTCTACGAGTCTGCATTACGAACACAGGTGTAGTCTTGAGAACTGTATAATTGCTTGTAGCACGATTAACTAAGGTAGAATTGGAGAACGAGCAAAAGTCAGTAATGAGTAAATACTTATAAATATCTCCTTCACCAAAACATAACGCAAGTATATGTACAATGTATATACACTATGCACAAAGCAGGTTTGCTAGAATGAGACACTGAGAACTGGGTAACCAAATTTGAGGTAAGTCTGTCAATGATGATCCACGGGTCTCCAACATAGTTTCACAACTTTATCGGGATTCTTTGTGATTGACTTGATTGAACCAATGTGCCAGCATAACAAGGGGGCCTCGTTTGTTATACTTTTAGCAGCCAGTTCGCTGGTCCAGAGGACATACTTATATGGGTGTGTTACTTATGCCGAACAAAATGTAACGTACTCTTAGCATGCCACACTCTCCATCCCAAAAGGATTCTAATAGCCAGGACTAAGCATCCCTCAACAGGTAGTGTGCCCTCGTGGCCTGAATTACTAATGGAACCACCTTTTCTCTCAGCCATCCAACTCAGTAGGTCAGGTACGTTCCTTAAAGTGAGACAGAAGACAGAAGGGATATTGTAGGTTCAAGACACTTGCGAAGGGAAGCAAAGTGCCTCCTCAGTAATAAAAATCCTCATGGCTGGATTTACTCAAATTTTACTTTATGACCCTGAGGTCAAAATAAAAAAAGCTTACTACTCAGTGACTCAGTGTTTCCCTAATATAAGACGGTGACCCCATGGGGAGCACTGGTCAAGAACAAATTGAAATGTTCCAGCTCAAGTACCAAGGCCAGGGTCTCCTTTTCAATGCTGAAGTAAGGCTGCTGATATTTGGCTGAATAATAAGCCACGAGCAAATGCATGAAGTAACATTGCTCTCACTCCAGACTCACAAGCATCAACCTATAAGGCTTTGAAAAATATGGGAACAATAGTATGGGAGCAGCGCATAAGAGACATTTCTTAGGGTTAAAAATCCTCTTGACAAATAAAAACCCAATAATTTTTGGGGGGACCGTAAGAGGGCTACCATATCAGCAAAATTTCGGTAGAACTTACGACACTGTCGTATCACTTTACCACCACCTACTTCATGACCTAAGAAAGTTATAGTAAATTTTTAAAATGATGATTCACTAAGGTTAACAATTAGTTTCAATGCCTTGAACCTCTAGAAGAGGTATTTCAGACAGAGTATAAGTTGATCCCACATATCAGAAACTTCAGCTATATCATCTAAGTAGGCTGTTGTGCCTTCAAGTCCTTTAATAGCCTGATGGATCCGTTTTTGGAATGAGGCAGGCAAGTTCCTCATTCCACAGGGAGTCACGGTATATTGATAGTGACCTGGAATTATGAAGACAGAAATCCCCTGGAGCCTTACCCACAAAGTCCACTATATCGACCATACGTGGAAGAATGTAAGCATCCAGTACTGTGACGTCATTCACCCCGCGGTAGTTGGTACACATCCAGAATCCTCAGCAAAGCCCACGGAATGGACTCCTCTACCAGTCTGTGTTCGAGCAGAAACGCTATTTCTTGCTGAAGTAGTTTTTGTTTTGTAGGATTAGGTCTGTAGGGAGAAAGTTTAATAGGTTTAGCAGTTCCTACGTTGGTAGACAGCAACCACCCAGGGAGGTACTACAGTTCTGCCAATTAAGTGCAAAACGAAAACCTGTATTTGTTTTACATGATGGTAGGATTGCTGGTGTCTTTTTTCTGTCTCATAAACATGCAAGATTTCAGGTACGTCTTGCTACTTCTACTTACACTTAGGTCACACTATACATACATGTACACGTTTTATGTAGACACACTCATCTGAGTTTTCTTTGATTTTATCTTAATAGTTCTTGTTCTTATTGCTTTTCCTTTCATATCCATGAGGAAGTGGAATAAGAACCTTTCCTCCGTAAGCCATGTGTGTTGTAAAAGTCAACTAAAATGCCGGGAACAATGGGCTAGTAACCCTTTTTCCTGTATAGCTTACTAAAAAGAAAAAGAAGAAAACTGTCAAAGTGGGATGTTTGAATGTGCGTGGATGTTGTGCGAATGATAAGAAAGAGATGTCCTGGCTTTAAGTGAGACAAAGCTGAAGGGGTTAGGAGAGTTTCAGTTGGGAGAAATAAATGGGATTAGATCAGGGGTTTAAAATAGAGTTAGAGCTAAAGAAGGAGTGGCAATAATGTTGAATAATCAGTTATGGCAGGTAAAGAGGGAATATAAATGTATAAATTCAAGGATTATGTGGAGTAAGATAAAGGTTGGATGTGAAAAGTGGGTTATAGTAAGTGTTTATGCACCTGGAGAAGAGAGAAGTGTAGAGGAGAGAGAGAGAGAGATTTTGGGAACTATTGAGTGAGTGCGTGGGGAGTTTTGAACCGAGAGTACTTGTGGTTTGGGATCTTAATGCTAAAGTGGGTAAAAATGTTGTGGAGGGAGTAGTAGGTAAATTTGGGGTGTCAGGGGTTAATGAAAATGGGGAGCCTTTAATTGAGCTATGTGTTGAAAGAGGTCTGGTAATAAGTAATACATATTTTATGAAAAAGAGGATAAATAAGTATACGGGTTGTACAGAATTACCAAACTGTTTGTTTCGAGAGGTACCATGATACAGTCATTGAATATTTAATATCTTACTGGTATGTTTTATAGTTCCAAGAAAAAACTGAATCTATCACAGAGTCATAGTAAAACCTTGGAAAAAATAATGAAAGGATCCTACATGTGATATTCATAACTTGCACATGAGAGGAAGAGGGAGTTTTGTAACCGTGGTCAGGAGGGAAACATGGATCATGAATCCTCTAAATCAATATTATTAAATATTTATATCAAAAGCAGTCGAATGTCTCCTTCCCTCTCCCATCAGTCATCTCCCCTTCCCTCTCCCAACAGTCATCTCCCCTTCCCTCTCCCAACAGACATCTCCCCTTCCCTCTCCCTCTCCCATCAGTCATCTCCCCTTCCCTCTCCTATCAGTCATCTCACCTTCCCTCTCCCAACAGTCATCTCCCCTTCCCTCTCCCAACAGACATCTCCCCTTCCCTCTCCCTCTCCCATCAGTCATCTCCCCTTCCCTCTCCTATCAGTCATCTCACCTTCCCTCTCCCATCAGTCATCTCCTTTTCCCTCTCCCATCAGTCATCTCCCCTTCCCTCTCCCAGCAGTCATCTCCCCTTCCTTCTCCCAACAGTCGTCTCCCCTTCCCTCTCCTATCAGTCATCTCCCCTTCCCTCTCCCAACAGTCATCTCCCCTTCCCTCTCCCAACAGTTATCTCCCCTTCCCTCTCCCAACAGTCATCTCCCCTTCCCTCTCCCAACAGTCATCTCCCCTTCCCTCTCCCAACAGGACTCCTACTCGAGAGGTCATTTACGTGCCTTGGGTCTAAAATATATATAATTCTACAGTTAAATGTTTTTGACGGTGGTCACTATGTTCCCCTTCTACCCCCCCCCTCCCCCCCACACCTGAAGCCGCCAGTAAACTTATACTCAGCTGTTTGTCAGTGTATATTCTGAAGTGTAAAAGTTTATGCTAAAATTTATTTAAATGATGAAGGTGTTTTTAATATTACTTAAGAACATTACACAAGTCCTATTCAAATTCGCCAAACAGCAATAATGGTGGAAGCAGCGTGAACTACCCCGCCAGGCAAGGAACAAGGAGATCAAGAAATGACCCTAACTGGAGACCATCAGCAAGTCCTCCACATAAGGCAAAAAAAAACCTCCCTTATTACTGAAACTGAGTTCAGCCATTCCAATCTCCAACTACGATAGAGCGTTGACGCTAGAACAAAGTAGGTCAACAGTTCAGTATCTCTCGACACACAACCTCTGTGTAACTCTGTTCACAGAGTTGCACAGAGAGAGAGAGATATATACTGTGAGAGAGAGAGCAAGGAAGGCCCTGCAGATCCAACGTCAGGTGGCTCCTGATTGCTTAATTGACACTCGCGCCAACAATGAAACAAGGGGACAGGTAGTTTGCAATGGTGGCAGCCAATCTCCTTCGACGAGCACATTGAGAGAGGCAGTTGTTAAGTTCTACCTACTCACGTAAGCTAAATATATAAGACAAATAAAATAAAAAAAACATATCGTTAAAGCTATTAACGATAACATCGACAATCAGGAATATATACGTAATATTCATAGCGTCCTTTTCTGAGGACGCTACAGTAGATAACGGTGCCATCAGCCCTCCGTGGCTGATCAGCCATCCGTCCCACTTCTACTGAGTGAGGAAGTAAATTGCCTTTTGATTACTTTCATAGCAATTCTTGTTGCATCCAGCTAATAGCACCGAACAGTTATATCTAAGATGTATTTTGAACAATTGTGCAACTTGATGAAAATGAAGTATATCTCCACATATATCAATGAGTCTTCATACCATAAACAAGAAATGCAAGAGTGGGCGGGGAAGTTTTACAATAATTAATAAACAGGCACAATACCGTGACTGTAACAATACACAAATAACCAGCACGAAGCTGCAACGAAACGTTCATCATAAGTTTTAGTTTCCTATGTACAGGTTATTTGTTAACCCGAAATACATCTGGTCAAAAAATTTAATATTCCATTACAAGTGTCAAGACGAACACTACATTGACACCACAAGACAAAAGACGAACATTTTCTTGTCCCCTAACCTAAATATATTAAATTTTATCATTGTTTTTAATATGTTTATTGTCACAATGTGTGTGAAGGAATTAGCATGTGTCACTCTATGAACAGGTGTCACTACGTGTGCACAAGTGTCATCATGAATGTACAGGTGTCACTGCGTGTGCACAAGTGTCATCATGTATGTACAGGTGGCACCATGTGTCCACAAGTGTCATCACGTATGTAAAGGTGTCACTACGTGTGCACAAGTGTCATCATGTATGTACAGGTGTCACTACGTGTGCACAAGTGTCATCACGTATGCAAAGGTGTCACTGCGTGTGCACAAGTGTCATCATGTATGTACAGGTGTCACAATATGTGCAAAAGTGCCATCATGTATGTACAGGTGTCACTAAGTGTGCACAAGTGTCATCATGTATGTACAGGTGTCTCTACATGTGCACATGTGTCACTACATGTGCACAAGTGTCATTATGTATGTACAGGTGTCACTACATGTGCACAAGTGTTACCATGTATGTACAGGTGTCACAATATGTGCCCATGTGACATCATGTATGTACAGGTGTCACAATATGTGCACAAGTGTCATCATGTATGTACACTACAAGTGTCACAACTTACAGGTAGGTGAAATCTTGTTTTAGTGTCAAGATGTGTGTGTTCAAGTATCACAGTACAAGTGCCAGTGTGACTGGATACAAGGATCACCATGTGTCACCTTGTCATTTACACATGTAATAGTGATATATTCACTTCTGGTGTTGCAGTTGACGTATCTTCTGGATGTGCTTGATAAATACCCAGCCTTCACCATTGGTGGCTTCTACGTACTGGCCAAGGCCAGACTAGTCGATGTGAGTAATGGACATAATTTAAAATAGTAAACTTTGACTAAATACATTTCTCTTAATTATGGTTCGGAAATAGTCAAAATTTAATTAAATATTTGGAATGCGTTGAAGGAAAGTATCTTAGGCTTTATTAATGTTTACAGGTTGCCAGTTTCGTCGCCACGTACTTAGTGATTTTGCTGCAGTTCAAGATTGGAGAAGACCAGAAGCTCACAAATCAAACACCAACATCTGTCCCGTAGCACTGCTGCATGACGTGGAAGGTGCTGCATACAAGACCCTTAACCAACACTTCTCTAGTTATGCTGCTCTAATACCTGGGTTGGAAATCTTACAAGATTACTTCACTCATACCTACCCACTTAAGCTGCTGAAGTATTTGGTAAGGAAAGCTCAGTTAGGCTGAAGTAATTCCTGGCTAGAAAAGCCCACATGATCACAACAATAACATCTACCTAAGAATGCAACTGTAGGACTTAGTAAGGGAAACTCATAAGACTGTAGCTCCTGGAAGGAAAAGCGGGCAAGATAACATCAGTAACTCCACCCAGTAATGTTGCAGTTGTTCCGGGCTCCAAAAGCTCAAAATTATATCACTAATAACTTATCAGTGTCGTTAATCGTCTGGTAGGAAAAACATTTAGGACTACATAACCATTGTTCTGTCTTTTCAGGCGGGAGAATGTGTCGCGGATCTAATCCCTGAAACCCCGTTTGGTAAATGATTATATATATCATTATAAAAACATATCATCCATAACTCACACGAGGGGCTATTAAAATCAGCGCATGGGGAAAATGCAGCAGTTGAAAAAATTTAAAAACAAATTAGGCTTTCTCTTCTTCTATCATCTATCTTTCTTTCTTTCAACACGTCGGTCGTTTCCCACCAAGGCGGGGGGCCCAAAAGGAAAACAGTTTCTCCCTTTTTTTAGTAATATATACAGGAGAATGGGTTACTAGCCCCTTTCTCCCCGGCATTAGAAAAAATATGACAAAAAAAAACAGGCAATAAAAAAAAACAACATCTTCAAATTTTCTCGTCGAGTGTTTTTTGATTTGTGTTGTGGGGTTTTTTTCATAGATTTGGTAATATTAACAGACGAGACGGGGTTTTTGGGAGCGTTTAATGAGGGGTTGGAAAATGGGAGCTGAGAGCCCATGCCCCGTGTCCGTCTCAGGCACTCGGATGGAACTGCCCTACTCGGCCCCGGGGAGGGCATTCAAAAAAGGGAGGCCTTTATTGGCTAATGCCAGATCACATGGGCAGGGTTAAAATGTGAACAACCGTGGTGCAGCCGTTAGAAATACGAACCGTCAGCTCGGGCACCTTTGGGGTCTCGACATACAACTATACAAACTAAGGACAACAGGCAAC
>WNWK01015013.1:0-49311 GCA_009830355.1 Cherax destructor
AGTGACATTATATAGAGAGGTATTGAAGGGGTGGAAAGCGGAGGGGGAAAAAAAAAAGTCCCCGAAAAATTTGCGCGCCTGAAGGGTAACTATGGGAAGTCACTCTTATCCTATGCAAAGAAAAAATTGTGATTTTTCAAAAAAAAAACAATCCCAATTCAGCTATGCAGGGCGTATCTCGGAAGTCATTGACCTATGTATTTCGTTTTTGTATTATCATTAATAATAAACAGATTGAAAGGAATTTCCCAGTAAAATAAAACTGAATGTTTTAATTTTGGGTGGTGATACTTTTGAAGTGTCAGTAAGGGTGATTCCTCGATTGCCAAAGTTTACCGGGGGAAGTCTTGGGCCCCCTTTATCTCCGTCGTTAAGTGAGGAGGCTTTCGATTGTTTTTTGGTTGTTTATTGGTGCGACTGCTAAAAAGCCCACTATGAGGCCAAAGAAAATTCCCAGTGCCCAGCCCTTTAAAAAAGGGTGAAAACACGATAGAATTCAAGAAAGAACTTGCAGAAAAGAACGAAAGTGGCATACGTGTGGTTGATCTTGCCAGGATGTAGGGGAAGTCTTCATCAACGATCAGTTCCATCTTGGCAAAAAAAAAAGAACTAGGAATCTGATGTTGGAAAGGGGTAAGTGTGCTAATAAAAAACAGATAACAAACAATCAAAGATGTTTTGAAGTTTTGGTGTGGATCAATGAAAAACAGTTAGCAGGAGATAGTGTTTGGAGCGATAATTTCGAAAAGGCAAGGAAATTCCCTGCAGATTTGTAAAGAATATGCCTGGAGCAGTGCTGCTGTTAGTGAATTTAAGAACAGCAGGGGGCTGGTTCGACAACTTAAGCGATCTGGCATACACAGTGTGTGGCGGGCGGGTTTGGGACAAACGTGCAGCCAAAGAATTTGTTAAATAATTCAAGGGTACATAAGAGACTGAAGGATTTTTCCCCCAACAAGTCTTCCAATTATGACGAAACAGGCCTCTTTGGAAGAAAATGCCAAAGAGGACCTACATCCGGGAGGAAAAGGCACTGCCAGGACACAAGCCTATGAAGGACAGGCTAACTCTTTTTGTTCTGTGGGAACACTAGTGGGGATTTAAAAAAGTGAAACCTTTCTGGTGTATCTTGCCCTTAATCCTATAGACTTGGAAGCCAATTTTTTGGAGGGGGTTTAGTTTTATCACACTGAAGTTCTTGCCCTAATCCACTCCTCTCATCCACATGGACCAACGGTTATTTCAAACTTAAAAAACTCTACACCAAAGAAATGTATCAAGGTGCTTTGAAGTGATCTCAGACACTGAATTGACCCTAAGAGAGTTCTGGAGGAATCCCTTCAGTATCCTCAATTACATAAGCCTTATAGATAAGGCTTGGCAGGGAAGTGACTTCAGGACGATGAACTGGAGAAAATTGTGGGAATGTGTCCAAGAAAAAGATTTTGAAGGGTTTGAGCTGACCCTGCCCCTTATTTGTGATTTGGCTTTTGGAAGTCCTGGGGTTGGATGTGAGTGGCCAGGATGTGGAAGAGTTGGTGGAGGACCACAGGGCAGCTAACCACTAAGGGCTCAACACCTTAACTGGAACAGCAACAGATAGCAGCTGAGGGTGCTTCCAAGGAGGAGGAAGAGAGAGGGAGAATGTGCCTTCTTCAGCAATTAAGGACATTTTTGCAAAGTGGAATGAGGTGAAAAAGTTTTGTGAAAAATCACTCTAAAAAAACTCTTGCAAGCCATGTCTAACATGTTCAATGACAATGTCATGTCCCTTTTTAGGCAAATCTTAAAGAAAGCAGAAACAGACCTCTCTGGACAGATTTTTTTTTGCGACAGGGTCAGTGACTCTCAACTGATCCTAGTGCCAGTAAAAGACAGAGAAGAAAAGTAACCCCGGTAAGGAACGATACCTGAAGTTCTTATGGAAGGGGGGTTCCCTTCAAAACAATAAACTCTCCTCCCTCCCTCCCCGCCATCTTCCAATCCAACAAGAGTCTTAATAAAGGTAAAACTGATTTAAATGTTCATTTATCAATTAAAATTAGTGCTTTATATTTATTTATCATTGTTTTTTTGTATGTAAAACTATAGTTATTCTTTATAAAATGTACTTTTTGTTAATATTTTTGGGTGTCTGGAATGGATTAATCGGTTTACATTTTCTTTTGGAAATATTGCTTTAGTTTTGTCGAATTTGGTTTTTCCCTCAGACTCTCTGTATATTGAAATAAACATAATAGAGGAAATCAGCTCTAAATATACATTATTTAGATATGAATATTGGTCAGAAAGTTCATTGTAAGTCTGAGGCATCCAATAAATGAGTATGTCACTAAGTGAGGAGGCTGTAGTTTTTTTTTTTTTTTTTAAATGGTGGCCATCTCCCACCGAGGGGGTGATCCAAAAAAAAAGAAAATCCCAAAAGAAAATACTTTCATCATCATTCAACACTTTCACCTCATTCACATAATTACTGTCTTTGCGGGCGCTAAGTCGACAGTTCAGAAAATCCCCAAAGCGCCACTATCTCAATCCTCCTTTAACCCTTAAACGGGTTTAAAGTTTATTTACAATTCCTCCCCAGTGCCCCAAATACGTGGGACCTGAGTTGATGGAAAATGCCTTTATGTAAGTTTAATTTTTTTAAAAGCTTTTGTAAGTATATTTTGGGGTGTAAAGGACTAGTCTTTTTTCATTATTCCTTAGGATAAATTCGTTTGGTAATGGCACTTGAACAGCATTCCACAAAAAATATCGTAATCAGTACCACTGTATTTTTAAAAAAAAAAAACTTTTTTATAGAAATAAAGCACATTATTTTAAGTGTTAAAGGATAAACAAAAAAATTTGGGTCGTAGTTACCGGAAAGAGGGGAGCTTGGCCTGATGCTCACCTGACAGCAACAGGAGTCCGCCGCTGGCAGAATCTTTAGACATACCTTTTATCTCTTTTTTTTTTTTTTTTATATAATTTTTATGTTCTCATAATCACAATTTATAGTAGTTCTTGTGATTTCATAGCCAATCTTTGTTCGACACTAAAAATACTGAAATTGTACTAAAATAATAATAATAATTTATAGTGATAAAAATAATAATAATAATAATGATAGTGAAAAAAATAATAATAATAATAATAATAATACAATAAAGTTCCCTTGAAGCATTGAAGATTTGTGTCACTCCTTATCTCATCCCATCTCCCTAATGATGACTGGGGGACATTTCAAGGGTGGGTAGTCTTTTCTCTTCTTATCAGTCCAGTAATTACAGTGATGACATTTGGGGCAACACACTGCTTCCCTTTTTTTTACGCAAACCTGTTGTCTGTCTGTATCTGTCTGTCTGTGTGTCTGTCTTTCTGTCTGTCTGTGTGTCTGTCTTTCTGTCTGTCTGTGTGTCTGTCTTTCTGTCTGCCTGTGTGTTGTCTTCTTTCTGTCTGCTTGTCAAAGAGAGTAGCTCATGAACCAACTGGTATTACGCAGATCACAAGCACAGTATAACACTTTGTCTTGCTGGCCAGCCAGGTGGCCAACCAGCTGTTTGCCAGCCAGGTCCCCAGGCAGGCAGGCAGCCAGCTGGCCTGCCAGCCGCCGACATCACTTTCCACTTCAAGGGAGGTTAATATGACATCACATCAGTGAATCTATGGTGTTTGCCATGCTGTTTGCTCTAGCTGGCCCTTAATTTAACTGGTGCTCCCACAAGGTACTAAGTGGTCCCAGATTTTTTAATATGGCGCCTAGTGTTAAGACCCATTCTATGCTGACCAGGCATCTCAGGCCAATTGTACCAAATTTGAAGGCAGGAAAAATAAAACGTAAATATACGTTTGGGGCAGTAGCAGTACTAACGATACAGTGGACCCTGAGTATCGTAATTAATCCATTCCAGGAACTATTACTTAACACGAAGATTACAAAATTGAACCCTTATTTCCATAAAAATAATGTAAATACTATTAATCCGTCCACAAAAATATTCAATACTAAATAATAAACAATATACAGTGGTACCCGTTTATGGTCCCAAACCACCCTTTTAGTAAGTATTTAATGCTTTGTAAGTGTAATTGGGGGTCAGGACAGTCTATTTTACAACTTTAAGAGAAATTGTTAATGGATAAAGAATTCTGAATGAAATATCGAACCGTACCACTGTATATATATATATATATATATATATATATATATATATATATATATATATATATATATATATATATATATATATATATATATATATATATATAGTATATATATATATATATATAGTCGTGCCGATTAGGTAAAACTTGCGATTTTGGCTTAAATAGCAACGCTCACCTTGCCATATAAGACAAGTGTAAATTTGTGTATGCAATAATTTCACAAAATCATTCTGAACATAACGAAAAAAATATATTTCATTGTGTTTATTATTAAATTAATGTTAACGTATCTAAAATATATTTAGTTGGGTTAGGCTAAATTTAATTGCCTTGTTGTAATAAGGTTAGGTAGGTTTTCAAAGTTTCTCTTGGTACAAAATTATAAATTCTTACATTAACATAAATGAAAAAAATATATCTTTAAACGTATAAGAGAAAATTTTAGAAAGGATTTAAATTTTTGGGATGAGTTCTTGCTAATTGACCAGTTTTACCTAATCGGCACGACATAAATACATACGTACATACATACATACATACATACATATACTATACATATACTATATATATATATACAGTGGTCCCTCGAGTTACGATATTTTTCGTTCGAGAATGCTGTTCAAGTGCCATTACCAAACGAATTTATCCCCATAAGGAATAATGTAAAATAGACTACAGTGGACCCTCGGTTAACGAAAGGTCCTGTTAACGAAGTTTCGGAAACGTAAGCTTTTTCGTAACGGTTAGCGAAAAGTCCTCGGTTACCGAAAGGTATTAGACGCGTCCGCCTGCTCGCGCAAGTGCAGGACGCCAGTGAAGCGTTGTTTACCATTGAGAGAACATTACCCAGCGCACTCTTTCAAAGATTCACAATATATTTGGTGTATTTTTGGTGGTTTTAGTTATTGCCACTGTGAAATAAGTCACCATGAGTCCAAAGAAGCTTCTAGTGGCACCCTTGGGGTAAAGAGAGTGAGGAACACCATCGAACTGAAGAAGGAAATCATAGAAAATATGAGAGTGGTGTACGTCTGAGTGATCTTGCCAGGATGTACAAGAAAACTCCATCTACTATCGGCACTATCCTGGCACAGAGAAATGAGATCAAGAAAGCTAATGTTGCAAAAGGGGTTAATTTGTTAACGAAACAAAGATCGAAAACAGTGGATGAGGTTGAGAAGTTGTTGTTGGTGTGGATCCATGAAAAAAAGAGAGCGGGTGATAGTATTTCTATGGCGATAATTTGTGAAAAGGCAAGGAAGTTGCACGCAGATCTTGTGAAGACAATGCCTGCAACCAGTGGTGAGGAGAGTGATTTTAAAGCCAGCAAAGGCTGGTTTGAGAAGTTTAAGAAACGTAGTGGCATACACAATGTTGTGAGGCATGGTGAGGCAGCCAGCTCAGACAAACGTGCAGCTGAAAAATTTGTGCTGGAATTAAGGGGTTCGTAGAGGCTGAACAATTCCCCCCCCAACAAGTGTTTAATTGTGATGAAACAGGCCTGTTTTGGAAGAAAAAGCCCAACAGGACCTACATTACTCAGGAGGAAAAAGGGACAGCCAGGACACAAGCATATGAAAGACAGGCTAACTCTTATGATGTGTGCCAATGCCAGTGGTGATTTTAAAGTGAAGCCTTTACTGGTGCATCACTATGAAAATCCCAGACCCTTCCCAAAAATCACGGTGTTGACAAGAATAAATTTGTGTGCATTGGAAAGCTAACACCAAGGCATGGTCACTACGGAGATTTTCAAGGAATGGATGACTGGAGTGTTTGGCCCTAGTGTGAAGAAATACCTCCTGGAAAATAAATTGCCACTCAATGCCTCCTGCTACTGGACAATGCTCCTGCTCATCCTCACAACTTGCAAGAGTTGTTGCCTGACAACATAAATTTCATCAAAGTGAAGTTCTTGCCTCCTAACACCACTCTCCTCCAGCCCATGGACCAGCAGGTCATTTCCAACTTCAAGAAACTGTACACCAAAGCACTGTTTCAGAGGTGCTTTAATATGACCAATGACTCTGAATTGACCCTAAGAGAGTTCTGGAAAGAACACCTCAATATCGTGCATTGCATAGGCCTTATAGGTAAGGCTTGGAGGAAGGACTTCAGGACTCTGAACTCTGCTTGAGACCACTGTGGCCGGATTGTGTCCAAAGAGGAATTTTGAAGGATTTGAGGCTGACCCTGACCCTGACGACCCTGTGCCTGTTGTGGAACATGTTGTGGAAGATATTGTGGAATTGGGGAACAGCCTGGGGTTGGAGGTGAGTGGTGAGGATGTGGAAGAGTTGGTGGAGGAGCACAGGGTAGAGGCTAACAACTGAAGAGCTGCAAGAGCTTCATCTGGAACAGCAACAGACCACAGCTGAGGTTATTGCTTCAAAGGAAGAGAGAGAGAGAGATAAGGAGGTGCCTTCTTCAGTGCTTAGGAGATGTGTACAAAGTGGAATGAGTTGCAGACATTTGTTGAAAGATACCACCCTGACAAGCTGAAATGAGCCTTCTGTGCAACCACTTCATGACAGAGCCATGTTGTACTTCAGAAAAGTGTTGAAGAGTCGCCAGAAACAGAGGACTGGACTGTGGACAGCTACTTCACCACTGTATATATATATATATATATATATATATATATATATATATATATATATATATATATATATATATATATATATATATATCACTTACCTTTATTGAAGAGAGTTGCAAGCATCTGGAAAATAGGGATGATGACAAGGGCAGGGTGTTAGTGGTTGGAAGGGAATCCCCTCCAAAAGGACTTCAGGTAACAAGTCCTCTCTGCAGTTACTTCCCTTCTTGGTCTTTTAATGCCACTAGGACTAGCTTGAGAGTCACTAGAACTCTTCTTAGAAATATAACTGTCCAGAGTCCTCTGTTTCTGGCGACTCTTTAATACTTTTCTGAAGTGCAACATGGCTCTGTCACTGAAGTGGTTGCACAGAAGGCTCATTTCAGCTTGCTCAGGGTGGTGTCTTTCAACAAATGTCTGCAACCTACTCCACATAGAAAACATTTCCTTAATCTCTGAAGAAGGCACCTCCTTCACTCTCTCTTCCTCCTCCTGTGAAGCAATAACCTCATATGTGGTCTGTTGCTGTTCCAGATGAAGCTCTTGCAGCTCTTCAGTTGTTAGCTCTACCCTCCACCAACTCTTCCACATCCTCACCACTCACCTCCAACCCCAGGCTGTTCCCCAATGCCACAATATCTTCCACAACATTTCACAACAGGCACAGGATCAGCCTCAAATCCTTCAAAATCCCTCTTTTCAACACAATCCGGCCACAGTGGTCTCACAGAGTTCAAAGTCCTGAAGTCACTCCCTCCCAAGCCTTACCTATAATTAGTTTGATATCTTTATTATGCACCCCATACCCATCCTGTGAGCGGTAGTCAAAAGATTACAGAGGTACATAATGGGTCCAGGGACTGGACCTCAAAGTTTGATAGCTGAGCAAGTTACAAAGGTAATGAACTCAGATGGATCTGGTCACAATCATGACAAATTACAAGGGTATTTGCAGATTACAGAGGTATATATAGGGTCAGAGACTGGGCCCAAAATTTTGATAGCTAAATAAGGTACAATGGTAATGAATTCACTAGTTACAAGGTAATGAATCATGTAAGTAAATTTACTTACGTCTGTACATGGTTGCAATCATGAACAAATTATAAAGCAATGAGCAATCTATTAGTCTACACCCAGCCACAACTGTAATGAGTTATTGGTGCAAATTTTAATTGTTGGGTCACACACACACACATATACATATGCACATACATACACACACACACACATCATCATCACACACATACATCATACACACACACATGGCAATGCTTTATTTACAGGGAGCAGAGTCAGGGTATTTTTCCAGAATGGTCTGTAATATACCACTGTGGATAAAATACTTTGACATATCTTGAACATTTCTGAGTGAGATGTCTCTGAATTCATTAATTTTATCGCACTCCAGTACATAATGACGCAGGGTGTGACAATAATCCAACTGGCAAAGTTTACATTTTGTTTGGTCTACATCTGGTGGTGGTGATTTAACCTGCCAAAGATACTTGTAACCCAGCCGGAGGCTGGCGGTAGTGACATCCAAGAGTCTGCTTATTTTGTTGGATGCACCATAGACAGTGGCTCCTCCTGCATGATAGAATGATGATAGATAGACTTGACTGGTGTCAATCTCCTGAGTCTTAAGTCAATAAAATTCAGTTGAAGTTCTTTTTGTATTATTGTTCTCAAATTGCTAACTGACAAGCCAAGATTGTAATCTATCCCCTCTTTGAAAGCATAAAACTTAGCCAATTTATCAGTTCTATCATGCATCTGAAGACCAATGTGAGATGGAATCCACAGCATGTGCACTCTGACTCTACTATCCAGAATCCTACCATACCTGTGCCTGGCTTCTGACACGAGCATGCTACAAGTTATACTTGATGAGTTGAGAGCATTTATGGATGACAGAGAATCAGTTACAATTGCACGATATTGAAGTGATCTTTCCAGAACTCTCTTAGGGTCAATTGAGAGTCATTGGTCTTATTAAAGCACCTCTGAAACACTGCTTTGGTGTACAGTTTCTTGAAGTTTGCAATGACCTGCTGGTTCATGGGCTGGATGAGAGGAGTGGTTTTAGGAGGTAAGAACTTCACTCTGATGAAATTGAAGTTGTCAGGCAACAACTCTTCCAAGTTGTGAGGATGAACAGGAGCATTGTCCAGTACCAGGAGGCACTTGAGTCCCAATTTCTTTTCCAGGAGGTATTTCTTCACACTAGGGCCAAACACTCCAGTCACTCATTCCTTGAAAATCTCTGTAGTGACCCATGCCTTGGTGTTAGCCTTCCAATGCACACACAAATTATTCTTGTCAACACTGTGTTTCTTGAAGGGTCTGGGATTTTCTGAGTGATACACCAGTAAAGGCTTCACTTTAAAATCACCACTGGCGTTGGCACACATCATAAGAGTTAGCCTGTCTTTCATAGGCTTGTGTCCTGGGTGTGCCTTTTCCTCCTGAGTAATGAAAGGTCCTGTTGGGCATTTTCTTCCAAAACAGGCCTGTTTCATCACAATTTAACACTTGTTGGGGTTCGAATTTTTCAGTGTCTATGAACCCCTGGAATTCCTGCACAAATTTTTCAGCTGCTTCTGATTCTCCCTAAAGCCAAATAGAACTGTAGCCACTGCTGGATGCCTCATCATGCCTCACAACACTGTGTATGCCACCATGTTTCTTAAACCTGTCAAACCAGCCTTTGCTGGCTTTAAAATCACTCGCCTCACCACTGGTTGCAGGCATTGTCTTGACAAGATCTGCGTGCAACTTCCTTGCCTTTTCACAAATTATTGCAGTGGAAATACTATCACCTGCTATCTGTTTTTCATTGATCCACACCAACAACAACTTCTCAACCTCATCCACTGTTTTTGATCTATTTTTCGTTAACATATCAACCCTTTTGCAACATTAGCTTCCTTGATCTCATTTCTCTTTGCCAGGATAGAGCTGATAGTAGATGGGGTTTTCTTGTACATCCTGGCAAGATCACTCAGACGTACGCCACTCTCATATTTTTCTACTATCTCCTTCTTCAGTTCAATGGTGTTCCTCACTTTCTTTACCACAGGGGTGCCACTAGGAAGCTTCTTTGGACCCATGGTGACTTATTTCACAGTGACAATCACTAAACCACCAAAAAAGACACCAAATGTATTGTGAATGTTTGAAAGAGTGCGCTGGGTAATGTTCTCTCAATGGTAAACAACTCTTCACTGGCAGGCGTCCTGCGCAGAGCAGCGGACAGGTCAATCGCGGACAGGTCCGTTAGAATACGATCAAACTACGAAACACGAGTCCGTTTAGAATACACAAAATCAAAAAAAGCTTACGAAACACAATTTTTACGATATATGAGCCTTACGATACTCGGGGGTCCACTGTATATACGTTTGGACTTTTAAGGGTTAAAGTGCAGGCATTGTACTTCTCATTTCCAGGACTCAAGTCCAACTAAATCAATTAACTGGTTTCCCTGAATCCCTTCACGAAATATTACCCTGCTCACACTCCAACAGCTCATCAGGTCCCAAAAATCATTCATCTGAATTCACTCCTATCTAACAAGCTCACACATACTTGCTGGAAGTCCAAGCCCCTCGCCCACAAAAACTCCTTTACCCCCTCCCTCCAACCTTTTCGAGGATGACCCCTACCCCGCCTTCCTTCCCTTACAGATTTATACGCTCTCCAAGTCATTCTACTTTGATCCATTCTCTCTAAATGACCAAACCACCTCAACAACCCCTCTTCAGCCCTCTGACAAATACTTTTAGTAACTCCGCACCTCCAAATTTCTACACTCCAAATTTTCTGCATAATATTTACACCACACATTGCCCCTAGACAGGACATCTCCACTGTCTCCAGCTGCCTCCTCGCTGCAGCATTTGCAACCCATGCTTCACACCCATATAAGAGTGTTGGTACCACTATACTTTCATACATTCCCTTCTTTGCCTCCATTGATAATGTTTTTTGTCTCCACAGATACCTCAATGCACCACTCACCTTTTTTCCTTCATCAATTCTATGGTTAACTTCATCCTTCATAAACCCATCCGCTGACAAGTCAACTCCCAAATATCTGAAAACATTCACTTCTTGCATAATCCCTCTCTCCAATGTGATATCCAATATTTCTTTATTTAAATCGTTTGATACCTCATCACCTTACTCTTATCTATGTTCACTTTCAACTTACTACCTTTAAACACCCTCCCAAACTTGTCCACTAACCTTTGCAACCTTTCTTTAGAATCTCCTATAAGCACAGTATCATCAGCAAAAAGTAACTGTGTCAATTCCCATTTTGCATTTGATTCCCCATAATTTAATCCCATCCCTCTCCCCAACACCCTAGCATTTGCTTCTTTTACAACCCCATCTATAAATAGTCATCCCTCCGTTTTCGTGTATCTCTGTTTTCGTGTATTTCAGTTTTCGTGCAGTTTTTCAGGGAAAATTGACCTCTGTTTTCGTGTGATTCCCTCCATTTTCGTGCTTGGTCCGGAACCCTGTCCAGTGCCCAGCGCACATACAAAGCCCGCAAGCCCGCCTCCCACGCACATTCTCAGGCAGTGTAGCATTGTTTCTGTTTGAGTAAACATTATCCTGCGAGTTCATACAAAACATTTCTTAACAATCCATTGTTTTTGGCCCTTGATTATTGTGTGTGACTGCTAAATAAGCCACCACGGGCTCAAACATAGCTCCTAGTGTCAGTCCTTTGGTAAAGAAAGTGAGGAACACCATAGAATTAAAGAAAGAAATCGTAGCAAAGTAGTGAGAGGCAGTGGTGATGAGAGGCAGTGGTGGTGAGAGGCAGTGGTGGTGAGAGGCAGTGGTGGTGAGAGGCAGTGGTGATGAGAAGCAGTGGTGAGAGGCAGTGGTGATGAGAGGCAATGGTGGTGAGAGGCAGTGGTGATGAGAGGCAATGGTGGTGAGAGGCAGTGGTGATGAGAGGCAATGGTGGTGAGAGGCAGTGGTGATGAGAGGCAATGGTGGTGAGAGGCAGTGATGAGAGGCAGTGGTGCTTGTTTGTTGGTTGAGGCAGTGTTAGAGGCAGTGGTGATGAAAGGCAGTGGTGGTAAGAGGCAGTCTTAATGTAGAGTGAGAGGTGAGTAAACAAGATTAAATGAATAAACAAGAGAATGAGTGTAGAAGTTTCGGTAGTTTTGTCAACAAACCAGTTGTTGTTGTTGTTGCTGCTGCTGTTGTTACCAGCCAGCCTGGACAGGAATGATTCCTGTTCACACCTTGAAGCGACTGGAAAGAAGCGGTGGTAGAGGCGGTGATGAGAGGCAGTGGTGGTGAGAGGCAGTGGTGGTGAGAGGCAGTGGTGGTGAGAGGCAGTGGTGGTGAGACAGTGGTGGTGAGAGGCAGTGGTGGTGAGAGGCAGTGGTGGTGAGAGGCAGTGGTGGTAAGAGGCAGTGGTGGTGAGAGGCAGTGGTGATGAGAGGCAGTGGTGGTGAGACAGTGGTGATGAGAGGCAGTGGTGGTGAGAGGCAGTGGTGGTGAGAGGCAGTGTTGATGAGAGGCAGTGGTGGTGAGAGGCAGTGGTGGTGAGAGGCAGTGGTGGTGAGAGGCAGTGGTGGTAAGAGGCAGTGGTGCTTGTTTGTTGGTTGAGGCAGTGTTAGAGGCAGTGGTGATGAAAGGCAGTGGTGGTGAGAGGCAGTGGTGGTAAGAGGCAGTCTTAATGTAGAGTGAGAGGTGAGTAAACAAGATTAAATGAATAAACGAGAGAGAATGAGAGTGTAGAAGTTTTGGTAGTTTTGTCAACAAACCAGTTGTTGTTGTTGCTGCTGCTGTTGTTGTTGTTACCAGCCAGCTTGGACAGGAATGATTCCTGTTCACCTTGAAGCGACTGGAAATAAGTGATCTAATGCAGTTAGCATTACAAACTCCGTTTTCTCTTATACTAATGCGTCTGAAGGAGGAAAGAATAGGAAGATGTTTTCATAGCTGGACCGAGTATGCCTGCCACCACATTCGTAATGAGACACATATTTTATTCATTCTAGAGTGTATATCATGTTTTTATGTTATTTATATTGTTTATTATGTCATATTAGATGAATTGTGATAGATAAATAAGCCATAGAGCTGATATTAGTGTCAAATTGAAGCATTTTGTCCTGCCTCCCAACAAACTCGCCTCCCTCTCTCCTCTCCATCTTCCATACACCAACAAGAGTCGCCAATAAAAGTAAGTGTGATGTTAAATGTTCATTTATACATGTTATTAGTGCTTTATATTTATTTGTTATTCTTTTCTGTATGTAAATCTATATTTAATCTCTAAAAAATTATTTTTTGTTAATACTCCTGGGTGTCTGAAACGGATTAATTGAATTTCCATTATTTCTTATGGGGAAAATGGCTTCAGTTTTCGTGTGTTTCAGTTTTAGTGCATCCCTCAGGAACGGATTAAACACGAAAACCGAGGGATGACTGTATATTAAACAACCATGGTGACATTACATATCCCTGTTTAAGACCTACTTTTATTGAGAAGTAATCTCCTTCTCTCCTACACACCCTAACCTGAGCCTCACTATCCTTACAAAAACTCTTTTATAGCATTTAGTAACTTACTACCTATTCCATACACATGCAACATTTGCCACATTGCTCCCCTATCCACTCTATCATATAAGAACATAAGAACATAAGAATGGAGGAACACTGCAGAAGGCCTACTGGCCCATACAAGGCAGGTCCTTATCAAAACCACCACTACCTAAGAATTTACTCCTGTACTCACGACACTAATCAAACCCAGCCCCTCCCACTCATATATTTGTCCAATCTCTTTTTAAAGCCACCCAAGGTCCTAGCCTCTATCACCCTACTCGGAAGATTGTTCCACGCATCTACAACTCTGTTCGAAAACCAGTACTTGCCTATGTCCTTTCTAAATCTAAATTTATCCAATTTAAATCCGTTATTTCTGGTTCTTACTTGGTTCGATATCCTCAGTATTTTATTAATATCTCCTTTGTTTATGCCCATCATCCACTTGTACACCTCGATGATATCTCCCTCATTCTACGTCTCTCCAGAGAGTGGAGATTCAATGCTCTAAGTCTATCTTCATACGGAGATTTCTTATACTGTAAATCATTTTAGTCATTCTTCTTTGTATGTTCTCCAATGAATCTATATCCATCCTGTAGTAAGGAGACCAAAACTGAGCTGCATAATCCAAATGAGGTCTCACTAGTGATGTATAGAGCTGTAAAATAACTTTTGGACTTCTGTTGCTTATACTTCTTGAAATAAATCCTAGTAATCTGTTAGCCTTATTGCACACTTAGGCACTGTTGTCTTGGCTTTAGATTTCTGCTTACCATGACTCCCAAGTCTTTTTCACATTCTGTATGATCAAGCTCAACTTCACCTAGTTTATAAATTCGAGGGGTATTTTCATTACCAACGACTAGCACCTTACACTTGTCCACATTGAACTTCATCTGCCACTTTTCAGACCAAGACATTAATTTATCCAAATCCTCCTGGAGTTCATTGGTATCCTCCTCAGAATGAATTATACGGCCTATTTTTGTATCATCAGCAAATTTACTCATGTCACTTGCAATTCCTTCATCAAGGTCATTTATGTAAATTATGAACAACAATGGGCCCAAAACTGATCCTTGTGGAACGCCACTGGTGACAAATCCCCATTCAGATTTGACCCCATTAATGGAAACTCTCTGCTTTCTATTGGTAAGCCATGCCTCTATCCATGCTAGAACTTTACCTCCTATACCATGAGCTGCCACCTTTCTTAAGAGTCTCTTGTGAGGTACTCTATCGAAGGCCTTACTGAAATCCAAGTAAACTATATCATATTCTTTATCACTGTCTACTGCCTCAAATGTTTTATTGAAAAACGTCAGTAAATTTGTCAGGCAGGAACGACCTCTCGTAAACCCATGCTGAGATTCATTAATCAAATTATGTTCTTCAAGGTGACTTCTGATAATATCAGCTATAATTGATTCTAATAATTTGCCTACTATAGACGTGAGGCTTATTGGACGGTAATTTGATGGACTGGACTTATCCCCTGATTTGAATATAGGAACTACATTAGCTATCTTCCACATCTCTGGCACAACACCAGTTAGGATGGACGTGTTAAACACATTCGTTAATGGCTGACTAAGTTCCATCTTGCATTCTTTAAGTACCCTGGAAAACAACTCGTCGGGTCCTGGGGACTTATTTTGCTTCAGTTTATCTATCTGTTTGATAACCATATCCCTCGTGACAGTAATATTTTCTAAATCCATAAATGCAATGAAAACTTCCCTAACTTTATCTAAATACTGTTCACATATATGCTTCAATGTAAACACTTGATCTACACATCCCCTACCCACTCTAAGTCCTCCTTGCACATCTGCAATCCTACTCTCTGTCTTACTTCTAATTCTTTCAATAATAACCCTACCATACACTTTACCTGGTATACTCAGTACGTAAACTTATTCCCCTATAATTCTTACAATCTCTTTTATCCCCCTTCCCTTTATATAAAGGAACTATACATGCTCTCTGCTAATCCCAATGTATCTTCTCCTCTTTCATACATTTAATAAACAAAAATACCAACCACTCCAATACTTTATTCCTCCCTGCTTTTAACATTTCTGTTATGATCCCGTCAGTTCCAGCTGCTTTACCCCCTTTCATTCTACATGCCTCAGGCACCTCCCCCACACTCACATCCTGCTCTGCTTCACTCCTAAACAATGTTATACCTCCTGGCCAGTGCATGAAATTACCGCCTCCCTTTTTTCATCGACATTTAAAAGTTCCTCAAAATATTCCCGCTATCTACCCAATACCTCCAGCTCCCCATCTACTAACTCCCCTACTCTGTTTTTAACTGACAAATCCATTCGTTCCCTAGGCTTTCTTAACTTGTTTATCTCACTCCAAAAAATTTTCTTGTTTTCAGCAAAATTTCTTGACAGAACCTCTCCCACTCTATCATGTGCTCTCCTTGTGCACTCTCTCACCACTCTCTTCACCTTTCTTTTACTCTCCATATACTCTGCTCTTCTATTAACACTTCTGTTTTGTAAAAACCTCTAATAAGCTACCTTTTTCTCTTTTATCACACCCTTTACTTCTTCATTCCACCACTCACTCCTTTTTCCTCCTGCACCCACCCTCCTATAGCCACAAAATTCTGCCCCACATTCTAATACTGCATTTTAAAACTATCCCAACCCTCTTCAACCCCCACTACTCGTACATGCACTAGCCCACCTTTCTGCCAATAGTTGCTTATATCTCACCCTAACTTCCTCCTTTCTTAGTTTGTACACTTTTACCTCTCTCTTACTTGCTGTTGCCATTTTCTTTTTGTCCCATCTACCTTTTACTCTAACTGCAGCTACAACTAAATAATGATCCGATATATCCATTGCCCCTCTATAAACATGTACATTGTGAAGTCTACCCATCAACCTTTTATCCACCAATACATAATCTAACAAACTACTTTCATTACGTGCTATATCATACCTTGTATGATATAGCACGTATTACTTATTACCAAACCTCTTTCTACACATAGCTCAATTAAAGGCTCCCCATTTACATTTACCCCTGGCACCCCAAATTTACCTACTATTCCCTCCACAACATTTTTACCCACTTTAGCATTAAGATTCCCAACCACAAGTACTCTCTCACTTGGTTCAAAACTCCCCACGCACTCACTCAACATTTCCCAAAATCTCTCTCTCCTCTACACTTCTCTGTTCTCCAGGTGCATAAACACTTACTATAACCCACTTTTCACATCCAACCTTTACTTTACTCCACATAATCCTTGAATTTATACATTTATATTCCCTCTTTACCTGCCATAACTGATTATTCAACATTATTGCCACTCCTTCTTTAGCTCTAACTCTATTTGAAACCCCTGACCTAATCCCATTTTTCTCCCCACTGAAACTCTCCTACCCCCTTCAGCTTTGCCTCACTTAAAGCTGTATACAGTAGACCCCCGAGTTTCGTAAACCCCGGAAATCGTACATTTATGTAAGTATAATATTGTAAGTGCTTGTGGAAAAGTATTTTTGGGGGTCTGAAATAGACTAACCTACGTGACATTTTTTCTTAAGGGGGTAAATTCGTTCGGTAATGGCACTTGAGCAGACTTCAGGAGTGAAGTTTTTACGAAACTCGGGGGTCCACTGTAATTGCATCATTAATTACATTTTTCGGGGTTCAAGTCCATTTTTGGAAGGGGTGTGCCAGTGTCCAAGAATTTAAATTTTTTTTTTTTTTTCTTATGAAATGATAGAGAATATTTTTCTGAAGGTAATAAAACAAAAAGTACGAAATTTGATTGAAAATTGACGAAATTATGCTCTCACGAATTTTGATGCGTCAGCAATATTTACGCATCAGTGATTTTGCCAACTTTGACTCCAATTTTAGGCCAATTACATTATTCCAGTCGACCAAATTCTTTGCTATTTTACTAGTATTACTTCTATTCTATCGATTGAGCACAAGAAATCGCTCAGTCAACTGTTTCAACTACAAAATAAAGTGATTGGAAATTGGTAATTTAGCCAATTTAAATAAGATACCAATTGTACTAAGCAAATTTCCTAAATTTGCTTGTAACAGATAATTGAAATGTAGATATAAATCCAAATGTACAATTGTTAACCCCTTTGGGGCCTAGTGCCTAGGCCTTTTGTGTATCCATATGCTCTTGCACTACCGTCCACAGGATGGATATGGGGTGGCAAAATCTAACTCAAAGTTCAAAATATTCCAATTTCAAAATAGGGTGCAGAATAAACAATGCAGGCATTCGTGGCACTAAACTAACATTTCCTCTGTTCATTAGTTACATTTTCAGTCTTTACAAATGAATTCCAGTTTTATTTTTTATTCACATAATGAATTTTTATTCAAACCAAAAAATGGAAGATTTACTGTTATGTAATATTGTAATAATTGTACAAATAATATAACAACATTTGTGAACGTATATTAGAAACCATACTCAGTCTGGATTTCAGCGAAAATGTAAAGACGTCAGTTTTTGGAGGTCATTTGTTTACTCTTGAACATTGGCAAAAATTTAACATTTCCTCTACTTTGAGCTCAGTTTCAAGCCATTTCCAATACTAAAACCAATCAAAATCATCTCTATTTTTTTATTATCACATCGGCCGATTCCCACCATGGCAGGGTGGCCCGAAAAAGAAAAACTTTCATCATCATTCACTCCATCACTGTCTTGCCAGAGGGGTGCTTTACACTACAGTTATAAAACTGCAACATTAACACCCCTCCTTCAGAGTGCAGACACTGTACTTCCCATCTCCAGGACTCAAATCTGGCCTGCCGGTTTCCCTGAATCCCTTCATAAATGTTACTTTGCTCCCACTCCAACAGCACGTCAAGTATTAAAAACCATTTGTCTCCATTCACTCCTATCAAATACGCTCACACATGCTTGCTGGAAGTCCAAGCCCCTCACACACAAAACCTCCTTTACCCCCTCCCTCCAACCTTTCCTAGGCTGACCCCTACCCCGCCTTCCCTCCACTACAGATTTATACACTCGTTCCATTCCGAACAACCTCAACAACCCCTCCTCAGCTCTCTGGATAATAGTTTTGGTAATCCCGCACCTCCTCCTAATTTCCAAACTCCGAATTCTCTGCATTATATTCACACCACACATTGACCTCAGACATGACATCTCCACTGCCTCCAGCCTTCTCCTCGTTGCAACATTCATCACCAATGCTTCACACCCATATAAGAGTGTTGGTATAACTATACTCTCATACATTCCCCTCTTTACTTCCATGGACAAAGTTTTTTGTCTCCACAGACTCCAAAGTGCACCACTCACCCTTTTCCCCTCATCAATTCTATGATTCACCTCATCCTTCATAGACCCATCTGCTGACATGTCCACCCCCAAATATCTGAATACATTCACCTCCTCCATACTCTCTCCCTCCAATCTGATATCCAATCTTTCGTCACCTAATCTTTGTGTTAACCTCATCACCTTACTCTTTCCTATATTCACTTTCAATTTTCTTCTTTTACATACCCTACCAAATTCATCCACCAACCTCTGCAACTTCTCTTCAGAATCTCCCAAAAGCACAGTGTCATCAGCAAAAAGCAACTGTGACAACTCCCACTTTGTATTTGATTCTTTATCTTTTAACCCCACACCTCTTGCCAAGACCCTCGCATTCACTTCTCTTACAACCCCATCTATAAATATATTGAACAACCACAGTGACATCACACATCCTTGTCTAAGGCCCACTTTTACTGGGAAATAGTCCCCCTCCCTCCTACACACTCTAACCTGAGCCTCACTATCCTCATAAAAACTCTTCAATGCTTTCAGTAACCTACCTCCTATTCCTTACACCTGCAACATCTGCCACATTGCCCCCCTATCCACCCCAAATCCACAAATGCCACAAAAACCTCTTTACCCTTATCCAAATACTGTTCACCTATATGTTTCACTGTAAACACTTGGTCTACACACCCCCTACCTTTCCTAAAGCCCCTTTGTTCATCTGCTAGCCTGCTCTCCGTCTTACTCTTAAATCTTTCAATAATAACTCTACCATACACTTTACGAGGTACACTCAACAGACTTATTCCCCTATAATTTTTGCACTCTCTTTTGTCCCCTCTCTGCCAATTCCTAGGTACCTTACCTTCTTCCATACATTTATTAAATAATAGCACCAACCACTCCAAAACTATATCCCCACCTGCTTTTAACATTTCTATCTTTATCCCATCAATCCCAGCTGCCTTACCCCCTTTCATTCTACCCCCTGCCTCACAAACTTCCCCCACACTCACAATTGGCTCTTCCACACTCCTATAAGGTGTTATTCCTCCTTGCCTTATACACGAAATCACACCTTCCCTGTCTTCATCAACATTTAACAACTCCTCAAAATATTCCCTCCATCTTCCCGATACCTCTAACTCTCCATTTAATAACTCTCCTCTCCTATTTTTAACTGTCAAATCCATTTGTTCCCTAGGCTTCCTCAACTTATTAATCTCACTCCAAAACTTTTTCTTATTTTCAACAAAATTTGTTGATAACATCTCACCCACTCTCTCATTTGCTCTCTTTTTACATTGCTTCACCACTCTCTTAACCTCTCTTTTTCTCTCCATATACTCTTCCCTCCTTGCATCACTTCTACTTTGTAAAAACCTCTCATATGCTAACTTTTTCTCCCTTACTACTCTCTTTACATCATCATTCCACCAATCGCTCTTCTTCCCTCCCGCACCCACTTTCCTGTAACCACAAACTTCTGCTGAACACTCTAACACTACATTTTTAAACCTACCCCATACATCTTCAACCCCATTGCCTACACTCTCACTAGCCCATCTATCCTCCAATAGTTGTTTATATCTTACCCTGACTGCCTCCTCTTTTAGTTTATAAACCTTCACCTCTCTCTCTTAGTTACTGCTTCTATTTTCCTTGTATCCCATCTACCTTTTACTCCCACTTCAGCTACAACTAAAAAGTGATCTGATATATCTGTGGCCTCTCTATAAACATGTACATCCTGAAGTCTACTCAACAGTCTTTTATCTACCAATATGTAGTCCAACAAACTACTGTCATTATGCCCTACATCATATCTTGTATACTTATTTATTCTCTTTTTCTTAAAATATGTATTACCTATAACTAAACCCCTTTCTATACAAAGTTCAATCAAAGGGCTCCCATTATCATTTACACCTGGCACCCCAAATTTACCTACCACACCCTCTCTACATGTTTCTCCTACTTTAGCATTTAGGTCCCCTACCACAATTACTCTCTCACTTGGTTCAAAAGTTCCTATACATTCGCTTAACATCTCCCAAAATCTCTCTCTCTTCTCTATGCTCCTCTCTTCTCCAAGTGCATACACGCTTATTATGACCAACTTTTCGCATCCGACCCTTATTTTAATCCACATAATCCTTGAATTTACACATTTATATTCCCTCTTCTCCTTCCATAACTGATCCTTCAACATTATTGCTACCCCTTCCTTAGCTCTAACTCTCTCAGATACTCCTGACTTAATCCCATTTATTTCTCCGCAATGAAACTCGCCTACCCCCTTCAGCTTTGTTTCACTTAGGGCCAGGACATCCAACTTCTTTTCATTCATAACATCAGCAATCATCTCTTTCTTATCATCTGCACTACATCCACGCACATTTAAACATCCCAGTTTTATAAAGTTTTTCTTCATCTCTATATATGTAATATATCTTCCATTCTATCAAATGAGATCAAGAAATCGCAAATACAACTATAAAAAGTACACGAAAAATCACTGCAAAGTCACTGTTTTAATCGAAAATTACGGTTTCAGTTTTTTTTCTCTCATTATGCACTGTGTGCTGCACTGCAGGATTTGTTTTATGTGGTGCACACTTACCACATAGATGTATTCTCTCATATCCAGGTCCAAATTTACCGCTCACAGCTTATCTGAGTGAGCTGAGCTCATGATGTAGAACTACGGTTTGGACCCTGAACTCAAAGCCGTAGAACTATGGCACGGACCCTGATAGGGTTAAGTATGTTGTGGGATACTGAGTAGGAGTAAACTTGCTTGTAACTTATTTTTTTTAAGATTTTAGATAGTAAGGGCAAGTTTGATATAGGCCTATAGTTATTCAATTCACCTGGATCACCTCCTTTAAGGATCGGGGTGACCCTTGCTGTCTTGAGTAGGGATGAGAAGGTGGAAGATTCAATAGATTTGTTAAAAAGAGTTGCAATAATTGGTGACAACACATGAGAAGCTTTTTAATACATGAGTGGTGGTAAGTTATTTAGGTCTCATGTCTTGTTCTTTAGTGTTTTGATGATGAGTGAGATTTCAGTAGGGTTTGTTGGGGCTAGAAACAGAGTACAGTGGACCCTCGCTATTCGAACACTCCAAAACTCACCCTTTTATGTAAGTTTATTTTTGTAAGTGCTTTTATAAGTGTATTTTTGGGGGTCTGAAATGGACTAATCTAATTACATCATTCCTTATGGGAATAAATTCGTTTGGTAACAGCACTTGAACAGCATTCTGGAATGAGGGTGAGTTTTGGAGTGTTCGAATAGCGAGGGTCCACTGTATGTATTTGGGTAGTTATCAGTGAGGTAGTCTTTTGGCTGAGTATTTGAGTTTGGGATTTTATTTGAGAGCTTTGTTCCTACAGTCGAGAAAAAGACATTAAGTTTGTTGGCAGTATCTGTTAGCTGGAGAAGAGGTTCTTCTGGTTTTGTTAAGCTAATCACTCTGTTTTGAGACAGATTTTTAGATCCTAGAATTTCAGAGGGTTTTCCAGGTCTTTTTCATATCCCCTTTTTTGTCATAAAATCTGTTTTCATAATACAGTTTTTTAGACCTCCTAATTAGATTAGTAAGTACAGTGGTACCTCGAGTTACGATGGTCCCCAAAATCGCCCTTTTATGTAAGTTTATTTTTTTAAATGCTTTTGTAAGTATATTTTTGGGGGTGTAAAAGGACTAGTCTAATTTACATTATTCCTTATGGGGATAAATTCGTTTGGTAATGGCACTTGAACAGCACTCTCGAACGAAAAAATATTGTAACTCGAGGTACCACTGTATTGACGAGTAACGTTTTGTCAGTTCCTTTGTTATTAGACCCATTCTGTACTGTTTTTCATATAGTATGTAGATGTTTTTTATCAATGAATCTGAGAATGCTCTTTGTAAGCCAGGGGATTTTAGTCTCTTTGCTGTGATCTGTTTTGTTTTTATTGGGTAATGCCTATTATAAAGATTTTGGGTTTTTTGTAAAAAAATTTGACTTGTTCATCAATATCTAGCTTTTTAGATCCTAGAATTTCAGAGGGTTTTCCAGGTCCTAATTAGATTAGTAAGTACGTATTGACGAGTAACGTTTTGTCAGTTCCTTTGTTATTAGACCCATTCTGTACTGTTTTTCATATAGATGTTTTTTATCAATGAATCTGAGAATGCTGTTTGTAAGCCAGGGGATTTTAGTCTCTTGACTGTTATCTGTTTTGTTTTTATTGGGTAATGCCTATTATAAAGATTTTGGGTTTTTTGTAAAAAAAATTGACTTGTTCATCAATATCGAGGTTGACTGGTAGTTCATTCTGCCAGTCAATGTTACTGAATGTTGAAATATATTTACTGATGACTCGTCATGTAGTCGGAATGTGATCTTGTGTCCTGGGGCAATTTACATTGGTAGTTACAATCATAAACTGAAGTGCAAGGAGAGCCACTGACATGCCATGGCATTAGGGGCAGCTTAATCTAATGACTTATAGACTATGTACATAATATTAGAGAAATTGATTGAGTTTATTCTAGTTATAAATTTGATTTCAGATTACAATATGAAGATACAGTGGACCCCCGAGTAATGAACACCCCGGAAATCGTACAATTATGTAAGTATAATATTGTAAGTGCTTGTGGAAGTGTATTTTTGGGGGTCTGAAATAGACTAACCTATGTGACATTATTCCTTAAGGGAGTAAATTCGTTCGGTAATGGCACTTGAGCAGGCATCTGGGATGAATTTTTTTTGTTACTCGGGGACCACTGTATTAAACTGTTAAAAATTACAATATGATGATATTAGATTGTAACAAGTGTTTAGGAGGATGTTAATATAAAATTGAGATTATCTTAAGGAAAATAACATTGAGCATTTTTTAAATTAATTTATAATATGAGTACAGTGGTACCTCGACTTACGATATTAATTCGTCAGAGAGGGCATATCTTAAGGCGAAACAATCGTTACTCGAATCAATTTTCCCCATAAGAAATAATGGAAATAAATTTAATCCGTCCAAGACTTCCAAAAGTAGTTAAATAAAATATTTTTTAGAACTTTTTGACATTAAATAATACACAATTTAATGAAGAATACCTAAATACATATGTAAATATTGAACAATAACATGTCACTTACATTTATTGAAGAGTTGTTGATGTGTGGAGGACGGGAGGAGGGGAGAAGGTGGAGTAGTATGCTAGTGTTTGGAAGGGGAATCCCCTTCCATTAACACTGCAGGTACCAACTTCTTTTCTGGGGTTACTGGCCTTTTTCTTTGAATGCTACACTCCCTGCATCCTTGCTACACTCCCTGCATCCTTGCTACACTCCCTGCATCCTTGCTACACTCCCTGCATCGCCCCCTGCATCCTTGCTACACTCCCTGCATCCTTGCTACACTCCCTGCATCCTTGCTACACTCCCTGCATCCTTGCTACACTCCCTGCATCCTTGCTACACTCCCTGCATCCTTGCTACACTCCCTGCATGCCTGCTACACTCCCTGCATGCCTGCTACACTCCCTGCATGCCTGCTACACTCCCTGCATGCCTGCTACACTCCCTGCATGCCTGCTACACTCCCTGCATGCCTGCTACACTCCCTGCATGCCTGCTACACTCCCTGCATCCCTGCTACACTCTCTGCATCTTTGCTACACTCCCTGCATCCTTGCTACACTCCCTGCATCCTTGCTACACTCCCTGCATCCTTGCTACACTCCCTGCATCCCTGCTACACTCCCTGCATCCCTGCTACACTCCCTGCATCTTTGCTACACTCCCTGCATGCCTGCTACACTCCCTGCATGCCTGCTACACTCCCTGCATAAATGCTACACTCCCTGCATCTTTGCTACACTCCCTGCATGCCTGCTACACTCCCTGCATGCCTGCTACACTCCCTGCATAAATGCTACACTCCCTGCATAAATGCTTCACTCCCTGCACATTCTTTACCACAGGCTTAGCACTAGGAGCTTTCCTTGGACCCATGGTAGCTTATTTAGCAGTTGCAAGCACTAAAAACAGTGGAATAATGACAATATACTGGTATGAATGCGTGGGTGTGGGTGGGTGGTCGCTCTCGCTTGTAAACAATAGCACTGACGCTCCCTGGAGTGCGCGCTCAGCTGGGCGCCAAGCGGACACGTCCGGTACGAATGTCGTTAGACGAATCAAACAACGTAAGTCGCATTCAAATTTCTTACGTTATAAATATCGGTTATAGAATATAACGTAAGATGATAACATCATAAGTCGAGGTACCACTGTATTTAGTTTTGGGTGAATAGGGGGTAACCTAATAGTAACATATTAGTAAAAATTGAAATTATCTTATAGGAAAATAATGTTGAGCATTTTTGAAAGTAGTTTACAGTATGAGTATTTAGTTTAGGGTGAGTAGGTGGTGTTTGAGAAGAGTCTTAAATTGATTTTCAGACAAGGTTAGCTTAGTATTTACTGGTAATGAATTCCAGATTCTGGGGCCCTTTATGTGCATAGAATTTTTACATAGGTTGATATGGACTCAGGGTATATCAAAAAGTGACCTGTGTCTTGCGTTGTGGTCATGGGTCCTATTAAAGTTGGTGAGGAGAATTTTGAGCAGAGGGTTTATATTAGAGTGTAGAGTTTTATGTATGTAGTAGGCACAAGAATAAGTATGAATGTTCTTTACGGTGAGTAGTTTTAGACTTTTGAATATTGGTGGAGTATGCTGTCTAGAGTGGGAATTTGTTATCATCCTGACTGCAGCCTTTTGCTGGGTTATGAGTGGTCTAAAATGATTTAATGTTGTTGATCGCCATGCACAGATTCCATAGGTGAGATAAGGGTAGATAAGTGAATGATATAGCACAAGGAGAGCTGATTGTGCCACATAATAGCGTATCTTTGATAATATGCCTACTGTCTTTGAGATTTTCTTGGAAATTTGTTGTATGTGTGTTTGGAATTTAAGGCTACTGTCAAGATGGATTCCTAGGAATTTTCTCTCTGTGAGTCTAAGTTGGTTATGAGAAAGGTGGGATAGTGGTCTGTGGTGTTATCTGTGATTATGCCTGCTTTTAATGGGGATATAGTGTTTGTCCAGATATGGTCAAGTAATGAGGCACTTGTCTCGGAGATTCTTGATGGTTTAGTTATAGATGGTAGAAGTAAGCAGCTGCTCATGGTGTTTGTGAATTCAGTTACTTGTGGGTTGTGGTCATGGATGACATTAATGCTGAAGTCACCTGTAAGTATCAGGTGGTATTTATTCATCTCTGTGTCAGTTATCATGTTTTTTTCAGTTTACATTAAATGAGTAAATATTGTAATGAGGTACTCTGTAGATAGATCCAACTGTTATGGGTTTTTGTAGGTTTTTGGATTTAAATTTAGCAAGTGTATAGTCAGGATATTCATCCCAGGTGCAAGTATATTTAATACATTCCAGTTGATGGTAGTAGTAGACAGCTGTGCCACCTCCTGATTGATCGTGCCTACAACTGTGTATGGCTGTGTAACCAGGTATGGCAAAGATGCTTGTAAAGTCATCTTTTAGCCAGGTTTCAGTGAGAGTAATGCTACACATACTGACATTTAGAGAACCGAGTCGTGCTAGGAGGTCATCATAGTGTTTACTCAATGATCTGATATTACAATTGAATACTGTTATGTTAGTGTTGGCACTAAGTAGTGTCTTAGCCTGACTAGCAGTCATTTAATAAGAGGTTAATATCGTGATCGATGTCTGCATTAATAACATTTTAGGCTTTGATATCATAAATCTTAACAATAACAGTCACCGAGTAACACAGAGTAATGATAATAACAGAAATTGTGTAAAAGAAAAGCTGAATAGGAAAAAGGTTCACAAGAAAAAACATATTAATGTATTTTACATTAACTGTCAAAGCACCAGAAATAAAATTAATGAATTACATTTGGTAGCGTGTGCTGGGAACTTTGATGTCATTGCAATAACTGAAACATGGTATAATTTAAAGAGTCGGGATATGATTGCTGAGTGTCATATTCAAGGGTTTAAGTTGCTCCATATAGATAGATATAATGGGAAAGGGGGTGGAGTTGCATTATATGTACAAGAAAATATAAATTGTTGCATAAAAACAGGTATAAAAATAGATAGATCAGTAACAGAATCTGTTTGGGTAGAGTTTCTAGAAGGTCAAGAAAAACTAATTCTAGGTGTAATATACCGACCTTCAGGCTTGTATCATGATAAGAGGGAGACTTCTTTGGAACAAAACTGTTAGGGCTTCTAGACACAATAATGTAGTGATAGTAAGGGATTTTAACTTTAGTCAAATTGACTGGACTTCTTTGACCGGTAATGTGGAGTCCAGTTACGTTATGGAAGAAGTTCAGGACTGTTTTCTGAAAAAAGTGTGTAACAGATCCTACCAGAGGTAATAATTTGCTCAACCTAGTCTTGTCAAATAAAGAAACCCTCATAAATAATCTGCAGATCACTGAAGAGCTTGGCGCAAGTGATCACAAATCCATTACTTTTAATATTGGTTGGTATAAACCTTGGTAATAAATCAAGGTCCCGTGACCGAAACATTTTCTAATAAATATGTCCTAGTGTTTGCTTACGTGTTTTCCTAAACCACTTTTAATATTACCTGAGAGTTCAAGCATAAGGATAATATAGTAAAAATCTCCGATTTTTGTTCTGCCGATTATGTTGAACTTAGGGAACACCTGTCTAATCTCAATTGGGGCAATCTAGTTAATGATTTTATTGACAATGATCATACTTACGATTACAAAGGGATCTGCGTTTATGATTTTTTCTTAATAATGTACAACGTGCTCAGAGTATACAGTGGAACCCCGACTAACGTAAGCTCCATATGACGTAAAAATCGTGTAACGTAAGCTTTTTTCGCAAAATATTTGTCTCGTGTAGCGTATATTTACTCGTGTAGCGTAACGTACCAGACCTGTCCGCCTGCCCCGCACCTGCCCCGCGCCTGCGCAGGACGCCAGTCTAGCATTGTTTACCACTGAGAGAACATTACCCAGTGCGCTCTTTCAAACATTCACAATACTTTTGTTGTATTTTTTGGTGGTTTAGTGATTGTCACTGTGAAATAAGTCACCATGGGACCAAAGAAGCTTCCTAGTGGCACCCCTGTGGTAAAGAGAGTGAGGAACACCATCGAACTCAAGAAAGAGATTGTAGAAAAATATGAGAGCGGCGTACATCTGAGTGAGCTTGCCAGGATGTACAAGAAAACCCCATCTACTATCAGCACTATCCTGGCAAAGAGAAATAGATCAAGGAAGCTAATGTTGCAAAAGGGGTTGATATGTTAATGAAAAGTAGATCGAAAACAGTGGATAAGGTTGAGAAGTTGTTGATCGTGTGGATAAACAATAAACAATTAGCAGGTGATAGTATTTCCACGACGATAATTTGTGAAAAGGCAAGGCAGTTGAACACAGATCTTGTCAAGATAATGCCTGGAACCAGTACTGAGGAGAGTGATTTTAAAGCCAGCAGAGGCTGGTTTCACAGGTTTAAGAAACATAGTGGCATATACCATGTTGTGAGGCATGGTGAGGCAGCCAGCTCAGACAAACGTGCAGCTGAAAAATTTGTGAGTGAATTTAAGGGGTTCGTTGAGGCTGAAGAATTACTCCCCCAACAAGTGTTTAATTGTGATGAAACAGGCCTGTTTTGGAAGAAAATGCCCAACAGGACCATCATTACTCAGGAGGAAAAGGCACTGCCAAGACACAAGCCTATGAAAGACAGGCTAACTCTTATGATGTGTGCCAATGCCAGTGGTGATTTTAAAGTGAAGCCTTTACTGGTGTATCACTCAGAAAATCCCAGAGCCTTCAAGAAATACAATGTTAACAGGAATTATTTGCGTGTGCATTGGAAGGCTAACACTAATGCATGGGTCACTAGGGACTTTTTCATGGAATGGTTGACTGGAGTGTTTGGCCCTAGTGTGAAGAAATACCTCCTGGAAAAGAAATTGCCACTCAAATGCCTCCTGGTACTGGACAATGCTCCTGCTCATCCTCACAACTTGGAAGAGTGTTTGTCTGACAACTTCAATTTCATCAGAGTGAAGTTCTTGCCTCCTAACACCACTCCTCTCATCCAGCCCATGGACCAGCAGGTCATTGCAAACTTCAAGAAACTGTACACCAAAGCAGTGTTTCAGAAGTGCTTTGATGTGACCTCAGACACTGCATTGACCCTAAGAGAGTTCTGGAAAGATCACTTCAATATTGTGCATTGCATAGGCCTTATAGATAAGGCTTGGGAGGGAGTAACTTCCAGGACTTTGAACTCTGCTTGGAGACCAATGTGGCCAGATTGTGTTGAAAAAGAGGGATTTTGAAGGATTTGAGGCTGACCCTGACCCTGACGACCCTGTGCCTGTTGTGGAAGATATTGTGGCATTGGGGAACAGCCTGGGGTTGGAGGTGAGTGGTAAGGATGTGGAAGAGTTGGTGGAGGAGCACAGGGTAGAGCTAACAACTGAAGAGCTGCAACAGCTGGAACTGGAACAGCATCAGACCAGAGCTGAGGTTATTGCTTCACAAGAGGAGGAAGAGAGAGTGAAGGATTCAGTGATTAAGGAAATGTGTTCTGTGGAGTAGGTTGCAGACATTTGTTGAAAAACACCACCCTGAGCAAGCTGAAATGAGCTATCTGTGCAACCACTTCAGTGACAGAGCCATGTTGCACTTCAGGAAAATATTAAAGAGTCACCAAAAACAGAGGACTGTGGACAGTTATTTCACGAGTCAGGGAACCAGTGACTCTCAAGCTGGTCCTAGTGGCATTAAAAGAAAAAGAAGGGAAGTAACCCCAGATAAGGACTTGTTACCTGAAGTCATTTTGGAGGGGGATTCCACTTCCAACCACTAACACCCTGCCCCTGTCATCCTCCCTATCTTCCAGATGCCTGCAACTCTCTTCAATAAAGGTAAGTAAATGTTATTTATTAATCTGTTTTTTATTATTTAGTATGTGAATATTTTTGGGTGGAACGGATTAATTGTATTTACATTATTTCTTATGGGAAATAAGGTTTCGAATTACGTATTTTTCGTGTTAAGTAATAGCTCATGGAACGGATTAATTATGTTAGTCGGGGTTCCACTGTATATATACGTATATATATTCCTCAGAGAGAAATTAGGTCAAATAATAACGATTTCAAATGGGTTAACAGGAGGCTAAAGTATCTTTAAGGGGAGAAAAGAGGATTTATAGGCGCATCAAAAGAGGAGAGGTTAACGTTACTGACCAATATGTTCAGTTTAAAAGATAAGTAAAAAAGGGGATTAGAAAGGCTAAACATGACTATGAAATTAGAGTTGCTAATGAATCAAAGACTAATCCAAAAGGGTTCTTTTAAATGTACAGGACAAAGGTGAGGGAAAAAGTAGGACCTCTGAAAATTGGGAATGGACAGCTGACGGATAACGAACTGGAAATATGTTCTCTATTTAATGTTTATTTTTTGTCAGTCTTTACACAAGAAGACATAAATGAGATTCCAGAAATTAACAGTTATTCAGTTTCTGAAGAATTCAGATTAACTAATATTACTGTCACACGTGACATGGTTATCAAACATTAGATAAAGTGAAACAAAATAAGTCCCCGGGACCCAATGAGTTGTTTTCCAGGGTACTTAAAGAATATAAGATAGAACTTAGTCAGTCATTAACAAGCATGTTTAATGAGTCCATCCTAACTGGTGTTGTGCCAGAGATGTGGAAGATAGCTAATGTAGTTCCTATATTTAAATCAGGGGATAAGTCCATTGCATCAAATTACCATCCAATAAGCCTGACGTCTATAGTAGGCAAATTATTAGAATCAATTATAGCTGATATTATTAGAAGTCATCTTGAAGAGCATAATTTCATTAATGAATCTCAGCATGGGTTCAAGAGAGGTCATTCCTGCCTGACAATAAAACATTTGAGGCAGTAGACAGTGATAAAGAATATGATATTTATTACAGTGGACCCCCGAGTTTCGTAAAAACTTCACTCCTGAAGTCTGCTCAAGTGCCATTACCGAACGAATTTACTCCCTTAAGGAAAAATGTCACGTAGGTTAGTCTATTTCAGACCCCCAAAAATACACTTCCACAAGCACTTACAATATTATACTTACATAATTGTACGATTTCCGGGGTTTACGAAACTCGGGGGTCCACTGTATTTGGATTTCAGTAACCAACAGAAGACCTGCCGTATATGTGCTAGTGTGGAGTATTTTCCTAACAAGTATCCTAAATGCAATATGCAAACAACACTTGGTCATCGTTCACAGAGTAGTCCGTGGAGTCCAGACAATACTAGCATCTCCGATGAAGGCATTATGACGTGTGTGCAAGTAAATCGGCCATAAAACAGTAATGATCAAAGGGTTCAAAGAGTGGAGAGTTCGACAGAGTTTATCTACAGAGTGCAAAATTGGTTCTGTGCTGTGGTTAAAGGAGAATGAAGATATGATAGTCTGAAATAAAGCCTCTTCTCACTTAATGACGGAGTTCCGTTCCTAAGACCAGTCTGTAAACGAATTCGTCACAAAGTGAGGAGTATACTATAATGGTAGTGGGTTTGTGTCAACCATCTTTGATATTGTTTTAATATCACCTTTGCACCATTTACAGTGGACCCCCGAGTTTCAAAAGGTTCTTACTTCGTAAACTTCGTGTTTCGTAAGCTTTTTACGACTTCGAGAATCGTAAAACCGCTCGTGTTTCGTAACGTATTAGACCTGTCCGCCTGCTCCGCGCCTGCGCGGGACGCAGGCCGCCGCCAGTGAAGCGTTGTTTACCATTGAGAGAACATTACCTAGCGCGCTCTTTCAAACATTCACACTACATTTGGTGTTTTTTTTGGTGATTTAGTGATTGTCACTGTGAAATAAGTCACCATGGGTCCAAAGAAGCTTCCTAGTGGCACCCCTGTGGTAAAGAAAGTGAGGAACACCATCGAACTGAAGAAAGAGATTATAGAAAAATATGAGTGTGGCGTACGTCTGAGTGATCTTGCCAGGATGTACAACAAAACCCCTTCTACTATCGGCTCTATCCTGGCAAAGAGAAATGAGATCAAGGAAGCTAATGTTGCAAAAGGGGTTGATATGTTAACGAAAAATAGATCGAAAACAGTGGATGAGGTTGAGAAGTTGTTGTTGGTGTGGATCCATGAAAAACAGAGAGGGGTGATAGTGTTTCCATGGCGATAATTTGTGAAAAGGCAAGGAAGTTGCACGCAGATCTTGTCAAGACAATGCCTGCAACCAGTGGTGAGGCAAGTGATTTTAAAGCCAGCAAAGGCTGGTTTGACAGGTTTAAGAAACGTAGTGGCATACACAGTGTTGTGAGGCATGGTGAGGCAGCCAGCTCAGACAAACGTGCAGCTGAAAAATTTGTGCAGGAATTCCAGGGGTTCGTAGAGGCTGAACAATTCCTCCCCCAACAAGTGTTTAACTGTGATGAAACAGGCCTGTTTTGGAAGAAAATGCCCAACAGGCTTAAGGAGATGTGTACAAAGTGGAATGAGTTGCAGACATTTGTTGAAAGACACCACCCTGAGCAACCTGAAATGAGCCTTCTGTGCAGCCACTTCAGTGACAGAGCCATGTCGCACTTCAGGAAAGTGTTGAAGGGTCGCCAGAAACAGAGGACTCTGGACAGTTACTTCACCAGGCAGGGGTCTGGTGACTCTCAAGCTGGTCCTAGTGGCATTAATAGACCCAGAAGGAAGTAACCCCAGAGAGGGCTTTGACACCTGAAGTCCTTTGGAGGGGATTCCCCTTCCAACCACTAACTCCTGCCCCTTTCAGCAACTCTACCTTCCAGATGCCTGCAACTCTTCAATAAAGGTAAGTAAATGTATATATATATTTTTGTTTTTAATTTAGTAGGTGAATATTTTTTTGTGGAACGGATTAATTGTATTTACATTATTTCTTATGGGAAATAATGGTTCGAATTTCGAAAACTTCGTGTTAAGTACTAGCTCCTGGAACGGATTAATTACGATATTCGGGGGTCCACTGTATAACATTTCTGGTATATTTTTAAATGTTTATACAGTTGTGGAAAATATTGGTATTTTCCGAAAGTTGTAATTGATAAACTTTCCAATATGAATAGATATCTTGAATGGACTGCTGGTGGCTTAACATTTATGTGGGTATGAAAATAGAACCGTCGGATAAGCGTGGGCAGAGGTGTGAGTGGAGGGGAGAGGGAGATTCAAGTGGTGAGGACAGTCACGGGTGGAGAGGCCTACACGCCAGATATCGGGCGATGGCTTTGGGAATTTGGCGATTGCGACAGCCAGACTGGACTTAATTACTTCACTTCGTAATATGGAGTGATATCAAAGTGTGCGACGCGTAATTCGTGGACATTCGTTCCGGAAATTCCGATATTCGGGCAACAATTTGGTGAAATAACGTGTGATCCGGGTCTAATGGGGGTATCGAGAGTTAGGCCTAATTCGGGTTATAGTAATACAATGTCACGGTGGGGTGGGGTGAGTGTGAGAATATTGAAGGATCCCCTCGGGTGCGACCAGGAGTGGGTAAAGTTATCACATACCTCAAGGAAGTGACTGCAGTAAAATTATACTAGTCGGTCATCTCCCCGGGAGATTGTTTGTTGCAAGTGGCGGTTTCCCAGATAGACAATCTCTCATAATTCCCCACAACAGTAGTGAACTGTGTACTGAAATAAAGAGAATAGAGCAAATCAGCAGTAATATACATTATTTAGGTACAGTAGGGCCACACTTATACGATGTCTGCCTTAAAGCAGACATCGCCGAAAAGCAGAACGTCATTTTTTTCCACTTTTAAATGCATATAAATGCCAGACAACAAGCTTACATTAACTTATATTAAGTTAGCAATAGCACTAGGCATTAAAAAACACAATAAAAAGTAAGATACACACAGCATACACTTATTACTTACCTTAAAGTATTAACATTGGCTTAAAAATAGTCTGTGAACCAATTTATGAAAAGATCAGTAGTCATCCAAGCTTTTGAATTGGATTTATAATAAACAGGGAGGCTACCTTTTGCATAGTTCTTTAGGGCCCTAGGATTCTCTGAGTGATAAATTATCATAGGTTTTAACTTGCAATCCCCAGCAGCACTAGCTCCTAGCAAGAGTGTTAGTTGAAGACTCAGATGAGTCAAAGGGATGTTAGGAAGCATTTCTTCAGCCATAGAGTAGTCAGGAAGTGTAATAGTCTGGCAAGTGATGTAGTGGAGGCAGGAACCATACATAGCTTTAAGACGAGGTATGATAAAGATCATGAAGCAGGGAGAGAGAGGACCTAGTAGCGGTCATTGAAGAGGAGGGGCCAGGAGCTAAGTCTCGACCCCTGCAACCACAATTAGGTGAGTACACTCTTGGGTTATCCTGGGTTCTCTACACATATGCTGCTATATGTAACTGTATCTGATGGCTATCTCAGCGATCAACATATACCTTGTTAGTAAGTTCATTCAGGTATACACAAATACAGTTACATAGATTATCATACATAGCAAATATGCGTAGACAACCCAGGATAACCCAAAAAAGTCAGTTCACTGAGTTTAATCATTTCTAACTTGGCACTTAAAGTAAGAGGCTTACGACTCCTCTTTTATCACAACTAAGCTTAGATGCCATAGTCAATGAGAGCCAACTAGTAAACGAATGAGTAAACGAGAGAGAGAACGAGATATGGAGTTCAGAGAAGGTAAAAAAAAAAAACTGAACAGGTAGTGGGCGATCACTCGGTCAGGCGAAATGAATGCGATTAATACGTGTCCACTTTTAGTTCATTCACATACGTTTGTAAGAGTTTGTGAGACTTTTACCTCAAAATAATTTTTTTTATTATAATAATAATTATCTCACAATACAAATACTCTTACATTGTGTACGAGTTAGTACAAAATAAACAAACAGCAACACTCCCATGCTCATGCAACGCACTATTTTTAGAGTTAATGATAGTACAGTGGACCCCCGAGTTTCAAAACATCACTCCTGAAGTCGCTCAAGTCCATTACGACGAATTTACTCCCTTAAGGAAAAATGTCACGTAGGTTGTCTATTTCAGACCCCCAAAAATACTTTTCCAAAGCACTTACAATATTATACTTACATAAATGTACGATTTCCGGGGTTTACGAAACTCGGGGGTCCACTGTATTACAGTGGACCCTCGGTTAACGAATACCCCGGAAATCATGCAATTATGTAAGTATAATTTTGTAAGTTCTTGTGGAAGTGTATTTTGGGGTCTGAAATAGACTAACCTATGTGAAATTTTTCCTTAAGGGAGTAAATTGTTCGGTAATGGCACTTGAGCAGACTTCAGGAGTGAAGTTTTACGAAACTCGGGGTCCACTGTACTATTATTATTATCATAATAAAAAAGAAGTGCTAAACCCACAAGGGTCGTGAATAACTATATATAGTGAAGGCATATGAAAGGAATATTTTTCTACAAAGTCGTTTGGTAAACAAATATCATATTTGTTAATTTTTATTCTGTGGGTGTATTATCATGTTTATATGCTATGTAACGCGTTTTTTAAATTATTTTGAAGAAAATATCATAGATGAATTAATGAAAATGTCTATATTAACGTAAAATAAGACATTTAATGTGCCCAAGAGTGATTATTATTAGTATTACGTAATATTTTCCCTCCGCCCGGCAACACCATAGCATATAAACAGCATGTTTATATGCTATATAACATGTTTCTTATATAATTTTGAAGAAAAAATCATAGATGGATTAATGAAAATGTCTATATTAACATAAAATAAGACATTTAATGTGCGCAAGAGTGATTATTATTAGTATTACGTAATGTTTTCCCTCCGCCCGGCAACCACACCTACATAGCATATAAACAGCATGTTTATATGCTATGTAACGTGTTTCTCATATAATTTTGAAGAATATATCATAGATGGATTAATGAAAATGTCTATATTGACGTAAAATTGGACATTTAATATGCCCAAGAGTGATGATTACATAATAGAGATGTGCTCACGGAAAATGTAAACAAACCGGGTGGCGCGCGCCGTATCTGAAAGACGCTCGCTGTATACAAAAGTTTTGGTCATAATTTGAACTCGCCGTATTAACGGAACACCGAAAGACGAAACGCCGAAAAGCGGGGCCCTACTGTATGCATACTGGTGAGAGAGCCCAGGGTAACTCTGAGTCGTCGGTAAATGAGTACGTTGCTAAGTGAGGAGAGGCTGTAGTAATGTTAATGATTGTCTAAATATGAAAGTTAATTCCTGCATAGTGACAAGAAAAGGCAAAACATACACTTGAAATAGATATTTAAGAAGAAGATACCTATCAGGAGATGGGTAATTTTTATTCCAGTGAAACCTCCACCTTCCCATCAATTCTTAAAATAGCGAGGGTCACCCCGATCCACAAAGGAGATCAAGCAGACTTGAATAACTATAGACCAATATCTAACCTCTGCTCTCTAAAATCTTTGAAAAATTAATTCATAGGCAGATCTATTATTATCTAGTCTCACACAACATACTCAACCCCTGTCAGTTTGGTTTCAGGACTAATAAAAGCACAAATGATGCTATTATACACATGCTAGAACTAATATACACCGCTCTTGAGAATAAAGAAGTCCTGCTGGGAATCTTCATTGATTTATGTAAAGCTTTTGATATAGTTGACCATAATTTGCTACACATTAAATTAACACACTATGGCATAAGAAGGCACTCCCTCAACTTCCTAAAGTCATACCTTAGTAACAGAAGCCAATATGTGTACACAAAGGAGCTAACTCTTCCACACAACCAATTACAGTTAGCATCTCGCAAGGAAGTGTCCTTGGCCCACTCCTCTTCCTCATTTCCATCAATGACCTACCGAATGCATCACAACTACTCAAACTAATATTATTTGCAGATGACACAACATACATCTTCTCTCCAAACCCAGTCATACTGGCCAACACTGTTAATACTGAATTGCAGAAAATATCTACCTGGATGATGACTAATAGGCTAACTCTCAATACTGACAAAACCTATTCAATTCAATTTGGAAACAGAGCTACAAATGTTTCATTTAACATAACGCTAAATGGTTCATCCATCACAAGACTCACAGAGGAAAATTTCCCTAGGGATCCACCTTGACAGTAGCCTCAAATTTCAGACACATATACAACAAATTTAGAAGAAAATTTCCAAAACAGTAGGAATACTATGTTCCACAATCAGCTCTCCTTGCACTGTATCATTCACTCATCTACCCTTATCTCACCTATGGAATTTGTGCATGGGGATCAACAACATTCAATCACCTAAGACCACTAATAACCCAACAAAAGGCTGCAGTCAGAATGATAACAAATTCTCACTCCAGACAATATACTCCACCAATATTCAAAAGTCTAAAACTACTCACCGTCAAGAACATCCATACTCATTATTGTGCCTACTACATTTATAGAACACTACACTCAAACAAAAACCCCTCCACTCAAACTTCTCCTCACCAAACCTAACAGGATGCACGACCATAACACTAGACACAGATCACCGTTTGATGTACCCCGTGTCCATATCACACTGTGCATTAACTCTATGCACAAAAGGGCCCCAAAATTTGGAATTCATTACCAGTAAATACTAAAGTATCCCGGTCTGAACAAAATTTAAGACTCTTCTCAAAAACCACATACTCACCCTAAACTAAAAACTCTATATGTACTCAATACTTAACTTTACCAAATAATATAATTTAATTATTTACTATTGATATAAACAACCTGCAAAATACTTTCAACTTGTCCCAATGTTATATCCCCAGATTGTTAATTTGAGTAAACTTTCTGTCTGCTATAATTAAAAACAAATGTACAACTCAAACAAACTATGATCAATTTCTCTAGTACAGTATTAAGTATAGTCTGTAAGCCATTAAATTTAGTCTGCCCATAATGCCATGGCATGATAGTGGCTCTCTTTGCACTGCAACTCATTATTGAAATTACATAATCTCAATGTAAACTTGCAAGGAAATCAAAATTTGAATTTGAATTTGAAGTTATTCTAACCCCTGGACAGTGAATACCGACTGAGAAATGTAGCGGCGCACAACATCCTCGCTTGACCCATAGTGTCAGATGTTCCAAAGTAAGCAAAACATCATCCATACTGCAGAAGGAGCACAACATAGATGACATAACATTGAGTGAAAGTTAAAGTAATTGAATCGATAAAATCAATGTAACACTAGGATAATGTGCTTGATACGACCATTGATCAAACAGGGGGCCGCTAAAATAAAAGTGCCGGCAAAAATATCACCACTATAAGTATCGGTACTTCCAATACTACCACTACAAGCACTATCACTATAAGTATCACCACTACATGTATCACCACTACAAGTATCACCATTACAAGTACCTCCTCTACAAATATCAGTACTTCCAGTACCAACATTTCAAATACATATCACCACTACAAATATCACCATAAGAATCACCACTACAAATATCACCATAAGAATCACCACTACAAATATCAGTACTTCCAGTTATCACCACTACAAGTATTACCTTTACAGGTATCACCATTACAATTATCAGTACTTTCAGTGCAACCACTGCAAGAAACATCCCTCCAAGTATCACCACTATAAGTACAGTAATTCCTGCAGTAACACTACAAGTATCACCACTTCAAGTATCACCACTACAAGTATCACCATTACAAGTATCACAACTATAAGTACAGTAATTCCTGCACTAACACTTCAAGTATCACCACTTCAAGTATCACCACTACAAGTATCACCACTATAAGTATCACCACTACAAGTATCACCACTACAAGTATCACCACTACAAGTATCACCATTACAAGTATCACCACTATAAGTACAGTAATTCCTGCACTAACACTTCAAGTATCACCACTTCAAGTATCACCACTACAAGTATCACCACTATAAGTATCACCACTACAAGTATCACCACTACAAGTATCACCATTACAAGTACCACCACTTCAAGTATCACCACAACAAGTATCACCATTAAAAGTATCACCACTATAAGTACAGTAATTCCTGCACTAACACTTCAAGTATCACCACTTCAAGTATCACCACTATAAGTATCACCACTACAAGTATCACCACTACAAGTATCACCACTACAAGTATCACCACTAAGTATCACCATTACAAGTACCACCACTTCAAGTATCACCACTTCAAGTATCACCACTAAAAGTATCACCACTATAAGTATCACCACTACAAGTATCACCACTACAAGTATCACCACTACAAGTATCACCATTACAAGTACTATCACCACTATAAGTACAGTAATTCCTGCACTAACACTTCAAGTATCACTACTTCAAGTATCACCACTACAAGTATCACCACTATAAGTATCATCACTACAAGTATCACCACTACAAGTATCACCATTACAAGTATCACCACTATAAGTACAGTAATTCCTGCACTAACACTTCAAGTATCACCACTTCAGGTATCACCAATACAAGTATTACCACTTCAAGTATCACCACTTCAAGTATCACCACATCAAGTATCACCACTACAAGTATCACCACTACAAGTATCACCACTTCAAGTATCACCACTACATGTATCACCACTTCAAGTATCACCACTTCAAATATCACCACTTCAAGTATCACCACTACAAGTATCACCACTACAAGTGTCACCACTTCAAGTATCACCACTACAAGTATCACCACTTCAAGTATCACCACTACAAGTATCACCACTTCAAATATCACCACTTCAAGTATCACCACTACAAGTATCACCACTTCAAGTATCACCACTACAAGTATTACCACTTCAAGTATCACCACTTCAAGTATCACCACTTCAAGTATCACCACTTCAAGTATCACCACTACAAGTATCACCACTACAAGTATCACCACTACAAGTATCACCACTTCAAGTATCACCACTTCAAGTATCACCACTACAAGTATCACCACTTCAAGTATCACCACTACAAGTATCACCACTACAAGTATCACCACTACAAGTATCACCACTACAAGTATCACCACTTCAAGTATCACCACTTCAAGTATCACCACTACAAGTATCACCACTACAAGTATCACCACTACAAGTATCACCACTACAAGTATCACCACTACAAGTATCACCACTTCAAGTATCACCACTACTATTATCAATCAAACCAAATTAAATCAAAATCAAAATGTTTATTTGCTTGTAAATCTTACAATGTGTGTTTACATGTTATAAAATATTAATTACAAAGAAGGTCACTAGCATGCCAAGGCATTTCCCGCAGACTAGTACTAATTCTTACTCTATATTGATATAGTAAGTTATGGAGCAGTATATTTGAACATACATTATTAGATAGTACAATATTATGTAGTACAAATCATATAATAATATTACAAATGGTAGATTTAGTGATGGGATTGAATTGGTCTTGGCATGATACACTGTTTCTATTAAAGCTTATACTATACTGCAAGAGTATCTTAGGCTAACTTAGTACAAGTATCACCACTACAAGTATTACAACTACAAATATCAGTACTTTCAGTACCATTACTACAAGTATCACCACTACAAGTATCACCACTACAAGTACCACTACAAGTATTACAACTACAAATATCAGTACTTTCAGTACCATTACTACAAGTATCACCACTACAAGTACCACTACTACAAGTATCACCACTACAAATATCACCACTACAAGTATCACCACTACAAGTATCACCACTACAAGTATCACCACTACAAGTATCACTACTTCAAGTATCACCACTACAAGTATCACCACTACAAATATCACCACTACAAGTATCACCACTACAAGTATCACCACTACAAGTATCACCACTACAAATATCACCACTACAAGTATCACCACTACAAGTATCACCACTACAAGTATCACCACTATAAGTGTCACCACTACAAATATCACCACTACAAGTATCACCACTACAAGTATCACCACTTCAAGTATCACCACTACAAGTATCACCACTACAAGAATCACCACAATAAGTATCACCACTACAAGTATCACCACTATAAGTATCACCACTACAAGTATCACCACTACAAGTATCACCACTATAAGTATCACCACTATAAGTGTCACCACTACAAGTATCACCACTACAAGTACCACTACAAGTATTACAACTACAAATATCAGTACTTTCAGTACCACTACTACAAGTATCACCACTACAAGTATCACCACTACAAGTATCACCACTACAAGTATCACCACTACAAGTATCACCACTATAAGTATCACCACTACAAGTATTATCACTACAAGTATCACCACTACAAGTATCACCACTACAAGTATCACCACTACAAGTATCACAATTACAAGTATCACCACTACAAGTATCACCACTACACGTATCACCACTTCATGTATCACCACTTCAAGTATCACCACAACAAGTATCACCACTACAAGTATCACCACTACAAGTATCACCACTACAGGTAACACCACTACAAGTATCACCACAACAAGTATTAATACTTCCATTACAACACTTACAACAACCACACTACACCTACAACAACCACACTACACCTACAACAACCACACAACACCTACAACCACACTACACCTACAACAACCACACTACACCTACAACAACCACACTACACCTACAACAACCACACTACACCTTCAAGAACCACACTACACCTACAACAACCACACTACACCTACAACAACCCCACTACACCTACAACAACCACACTACACCTTCAAGAACCACACTACACCTTCAAGAACCACACTACACCTACAACAACCACACTACACCTACAACAACCACACTACACCTACAACAACCACACTACACCTGTAACACATTTAACAAAGAGGCAGGGCCAGGAGCTGAGACTCAACCCCAACAACTACATATAGGTGAGCACACACATTAGGATATGGTTTCCTCTTCTCATAGTATAGTCATACATAATTTAAGGCAAGTACATAAAGATTCCAAAGTCACTATATTCTCTATATTCACTAAATTCTCTACAAGCTCACACTGGTATAGTCATACATATTTATTAGTAAATACATAAATATTGTAAATTCACTATATTCTCTGTATTTACTACAAGCTCACACTTGTATATCTTTATAGAGTGTTAATTTATACTTGTATTGTTGTTTGACTTGGAGAAGACAGACCATGGAGCCACGACACCGCTTAGTGCTTCGTGGTTTATCAGAAAATACTACAACAGCGAAGGTGTTCGATTCCCTTGATAAATATGGGCCAGTGGTATCCTACACTCGTCCCTTGATGCCCGAGGGTTCACTATGTGATTATTGTTATGTAATTTATCAAAATGATGACATGGCTGCTCGGCTATGGCAGAAGGGTCAACTTATGGTCAACGGTACAATGTTGACTGTTCACTGGCAAAACACTCTTTCTGAAGACTCCCTAAATCCCTTGTTCAAAATTTATGTCAAGAACCTTACCTCCAACCATACTCGAGAATCACTGTTAAAATACTTCAGTGTATTTGGTAAAATAATTAGTGTAGAGTTGGATACAGAAGAAAAAGAGGCAACCATCATCTTCGAAAAAATTGAATCACTGTTCTCCTTAGTACTGTGTGATACACATGTTATTGAGGATACTCTGGTTGAAGTTGTAATAGAAGGAGTAGGTAGTAAAGTATTTGTTGGTGATCTTCAAGACAACACAGACGAGAGTGAAGTGAAGGATGAACTTGGAATGTTTGGCTTGGTCATCAAGTGGAAGCGACTGCAACGTGCTGGAAGGCCAGCTTCTTATGCTATTGTAACCTATGCCACTGAAGACCAAGCTAATGCTGCAATTGAAGCAGGATATATTACAGTGGAAGGTAAAAGATTTCCATTAAAATCTCCAAAGAACAAACCAAAATTATATTTCAGTGACCCTCCAATAGCCACTATTTTAACACATAAAGAAATGGAAAATTCAGCTGGTATAAAATCAACAGAAGATCCCACCCCAGTCTTCGAGCCAACAGAAGATCCTGCCCCAGTCTTCAAGCCAACCAAAGATCCCACCCAAGTCTTCAAGCCAGCAGAAGATCCTGCCCCAGTCTTCAAGCCAGCAGAAGATCCCGCCCCAGTCTTCAAGCCAACAGAAGATCCCGCCCCAGTCTTCAAGCCAGCCGAAGATCCAACCCCAGTCTTCAAGCCAACGGAAGATCCTGCCCCAGTCTGCAAGACAACAGAAGATACTGCTCCATTTAACAGTGTGGCACCTTCTCCAAGAAAACGTAAACCCCTTCAGATTATGACAATTCAAGAGTGATCCAGATGTTTGTAAGGTCACAAAACTACCTCGTTTAGAGCCAGAACAGTTAATTCCCACCTCTCCTTCCCCTCAACAACAGGCTGGCACAAAAGTTTTCATTAAAAATTTACCAGAAAATTTTCAACGACAGGGTATTATAGAGGTATTTAAAAAGTTTGGGAAACTCAATATGGTATGGATTAAACAAGGAGCTAACTTTGGGTTTATTATATTCGATGATGAGAAGTGCGCCCGCAAAGCAGTCGCTCATGGACCCCATATCATTGGTGGAAAAGAAATTATACTAGAGCTACAAGGATCCACTAAAGTATCAGAATCCTCTACGATCTTTGTGGGAGGCTTAAATATGTCTGTGGACGTTGGACAAGTGTGTGATGCTCTCTCTCAATTTGGTACAGTCCTGAAAAGTCAACGAAAAAATCAAGCTTCTTATATGTTTGCTACGTTTTCCTCAGAAGAAGCGGCACAAAAAGCCATCTCAGCAGGTTGTATGACCGTTAATGGACGCCGACTGTTCTTGAAACAAGCAACGAAACACTGAGTCCAAAACTATGTACTATGTAGCTATTACTTAACATGAAGTTTACGAAATTCGAACCATTATTTCTCATAAGAAATAATGTAAATACAATTAATTCGTTCCACAAAAAAATATTCATGCAAAATAATTAAAAACAATATATATATATATATATATATATACATTTACTTACCTTTATTGAAGAGTTGCAGGAATCTGGAAGGTAGAGTTGCTGACAGGGGCAGGGTGTTAGTGGTTGGAAGGGGAATCCCCCTCCAAAACGACTTCAGGTAACAAGTCCCTCTCTGGGGTTACTTCCCTTCTTGGTCTTTTAATGCCACTAGGACCAGCTTGAGAGTCACTAGACCCCTGCCTGGTAAAGTAACTGTCCAGAGTCCTCTGTTTCTGGCGACTCTTCAACACTTTCCTGAAGTGCGACATGGCTCTGTCACTGAAGTGGCTGCACAGAAGGCTCATTTCAGCTTGCTCAGGGTAGTGTCTTTCAACAAATGTCTGCAACTCATTCCACTTTGTACACATCTCCTTAAGCACTGAAGAAGGCACCTCCTTCTGTCTCTCACCCTCCTCCTTTGAAGCAATAACCTCAGCTGTGGTCTGTTGCTGTTCCAGATGAAGCTCTTGCAGCTCTTCAGTTGTTAGCTCTACCCTGTGCTCCTCCACCAACTCTTCCACATCCTCACCACTCACCTCCAACCCCAGGCTGTTCCCCAATGCCACAATATCTTCCACAACGGGCACAGGGTCGTCAGGGTCAGCCTCAAATCCTTCAAAAACCCTCTGTTGGACACAACCTGGCCACAATGGTCTCCAAGCAGAGTTCAAAGTCCTGGAAGTCACTCCCTCCCAAGCCTTACCTATAAGGCGTATGCAATGCACAATATTGAAGTGATCTTTCCAGAACTCTCTTAGGGTCAACTCAGTATCCGAGGTTACTTCAAAGCACTTTTCAAACACTGCTTTGGTGTACAGTTTCTTGAAGTTGGAAATGACCTGCTGGTCCATGGGCTGGATGAGAGGAGTGGTGTTAGGAGGCAAGAACTTCACTCTGATGAAATTAAACTTGTCAGACAAACACTCTTGCAAGTTGTGAGGGTGAGCAGGAGCATTGTCCAGTACCAGGAGGCACTTGAGTGGCAATTTCTTTTCCAAGAGGTATTTCTTCACACTAGGACCAAACACTCCAGTCACCCATTCCTTGAAAATCTCCGTAGTGACCCATGCCTTGGTGTTAGCCTTCCAATGCACACACAAATTATTCTTGTCAACACTGTGATTCCTGAAGGGTCTGGGATTTTCATAGTGATACACCAGTAAGGCTTCACTTTAAAATCACCACTGGCATTGGCACACATCATAAGAGTTAGCCTGTCTTTCATAGGCTTGTGTCCTGGCTGTGCCTTTCCCCCTGAGTAATGAAGGTCCTGTTGGGCATTTTCTTCCAAAACAGGCCTGTTTCATCACAGTTAACCCTTAAACTGTCCACACGTGATCTACGTTCACTGCGCACTGCTCCGAATATTTTAAAAAAAAAAAAATGTTTTTTTAAATAAAAGAGCGCATTTTTATAAACAGGATAGGCTAAAAAAAATTAGGGCCAGTACTTACCGAGATATAAGCCCGACAAGTTGGTGCTGGATGCTCACCTGACGGCAACAACAAGTCCTGCCGCTTGCAGAAGTAATGCCGATATACTTTTTTTTCTAGTTTTTATTTTAATTTATACAATTTTTATGTTCTGGTAATTATAATTTATAATAGTTCTTGTGATTTCATAGCCAATCTTTGTTCTAACACTAATATTAGGTGCTGAAATAGTACTCAAATAGCCACAATGACACCAACAGGTGAACAATTTCACCTGCCATGGTCATTTACTATTGTCTATAAATATATACAAAGTATTTATAGGTCCCAGCAATGTTTTAGACATCCTGGAGTATATATGAAACTCCTTGAAGAATGGTATTATGACAATTGTCAGATAACTACTGATAAGGCAGTGACATTGATGAATGAATGTGTGCAAGGAACCCTTGCTTTGTTTTCACTGTCTGTATCTGTCTATCTATCTATCTGTCTATCTATCTGTCTGTCTGTCTATCTATCTATCTGTCTATCTATCTGTTTATCTATCTATCTGTCTATCTATCTTGGAAAAGGCGTATGATAGGGTAGATAGGGGGGCAATGTGGCAGATGTTGCAGGTGTATGGAATAGGAGGAAGGTTACTGAAAGCAGTGAAGAGTTTTTATGAGGATAGTGAGGCTCAGGTTAGAGTGTGTAGGAGGGAAGGGGACTATTTCCCAGTAAAAGTGGGCCTTAGACAAGGATGTGTGATGTCACCGTGGTTGTTCAATATATTTATAGATGGGGTTGTAAGAGAAGTGAATGCGAGGGTCTTGGCAAGAGGTGTGGGGTTAAAAGATAAAGAATCAAATACAAAGTGGGAGTTGTCACAGTTGCTTTTGCTGATGACACTGTGCTTTGGGAGATTCTGAAGAGAAGTTGCAGAGGTTGGTGGATGAATTTGGTAGGGTATGTAAAAGAAGAAAATTGAAAGTGAATATAGGAAAGAGTAAGGTGATGAGGTTAACACAAAGATTAGGTGACGAAAGATTGGATATCAGATTGGAGGGAGAGAGTATGGAGGAGGTGAATGTATTCAGATATTTGGGAGTGGACATGTCAGCAGATGGGTCTATGTAATAATATTGATAGAATTACGCAATAGTAGAAAGGTCAACTAATGTGACATTAATGTGGCAACTTGGCTCAGGAGCTTTCTCGCGTTATGGCTTGAGAAAGCTCCTGGAGAGCAACGTTGCCACTAAAATGTCACTAGTTGCATTTGTGTCCTTTTACTAACAGATGGGTCTATGAAGGATGAGGTGAATCATAGAATTGATGAGGGGAAAAGGGTGAGTGGAGCACTGAGTCTGTGGAGACAAAGAACTTTGTCCATGGAAGTAAAGAGGGAATGTATGAGAGTATAGTTATACCAACGCTCTTATATGGGTGTGAAGCATGGGTGATGAATGTTGCAACGAGGAGAAGGCTGGAGGCAGTGGAGATGTCGTGTCTGAGGTCAATGTGTGTGTGAATATAATGAGAATTGGAGTTTGGAAATTAGGAGGAGGGGGATTACCAAAACGATTGTCCAGAGAGCTGAGGAGGGGTTGTTGAGGTGGTTTGGACATGTAGAGAGAATGGAACGAGACAGAGTGACTTGAGTGTATAAATCTGTAGTGGAGGGAAGGCGGGTAGGGTCGGCCTAGGAAAGGTTGGAGGGAGGGGGTAAAGGAAGTTTTGTGTGCGAGGGGCTTGGACTTCCAGCAAGCATGTGTGAGCGTATTTGATAGGAGTGAATGGGGCACATGGTTTTTAATACTTGACGTGCTGTTGGAGTGTGAGCAAAGTAACATTTATGAAGGGATTCAGGGAAACCGGCAGGCCGGACTTGTGTTCTGGAGATGGGAAGTACAGTGCCGGCACTCTGAAGGAGGGGTGTTAATGTTGCAGTTTTATAACTGTAGTTTTAAAGCACCCCTCTTGGAAGACAGTGATGGAGTGAATGATGATGAAAGTTTTTCTTTTTTGGGCCACCCTGCCTTGGTGGGAATCGGCCGATGTGTTAATAAAATAATAAAACTGTTATCTATCTGTCTATCTGTGTTTCTATCTATCTGTCTAGCTCGCCTATCTGTCTTTGTTTCCTGCCTATGTGTGCCTGGAGTATAATATAAACTCCTGACTAATGGTGCTATGACAATGTCAGTTAACACTGACAGCCCAATAACATTGATGAATGAATGTGCGCGGGGAACCCTCGTTTGTTTTCACTGTATCTGTCTATCTATCTGTCCATCTGTCTATCTGTCTGTGTCTCTGTCTAGCTTGCTTATCTGTCTTTCTGTCTGCCTGTGTGTGCCTGGAGTATATGAAACTCCTTGAAGAATGGTGTTATGAAAAGTGTCAGATAACACTGACAGCCCAATGACATTGATGAATGGGAGCAGGCCCCCTCTCGTTGTTTCCACGGGGTCTATCTGTCTGTCTGTCTAGCTCTGCTTATCTGGTCTTTCCGTCTGCCTGTGTGTGTGTTTTTCCCCGTCTGCCTGTGTGTGTGTGTGTTTTTCCGTCTGCTTGTCTCAGTCTGAGTTTGGCTCGTAAGCTAACAGGTATTATACGCGATGCAAAAGTGACAATCGATTACTTGCCAGTCATGCGTATTATGTTTATAGTATATACAAGCATTGTATAGGACTTTGCCTGGAATTTTTGGGTTATCCTAGGTAATTTACACTATGTATAATAACTGTACTTATGTGTACATGTAGAGAGAGAGATATTACAGATATATATAGATAGACAGATATAGACAGATAAAGATATATATAGATAGACAGATATAGACAGAGATATAGACAGAGATATAGACAGATATAGACAGAGATATAGACAGGAGATATAAAAACAGAGAAGAAAGCCGGGGAATATAAAAAACAAAAAGAAAACCAGGCCCAAAGGGCCAGCCTGCCAGCTTAGACCAATGACCCACCTAGTCAGGTCACATCCTCGGGAAGGAAGGAGCACAGCATCAGACCTAGTAGCACAAGCTAGTCACGTCCAACTCACACCCACCCACAGCCACTCATGTATTTATCGAACCTTTTTTTACTTTCCTCTTATAAGGGAGTGTTAATGCGACATGACATCAGTGAATCCATGGTGTTTGCCACTTATTTGCATCAGCTGGCACTCAATTGAACTAGTGCTCCCACAAGGATAAGTTGTCCCAGATTTTTTTAATACTGGCACATGAGGGGGCAGACCCATTCTCTCATGTCAGCGACTCAGGCCTATTGCACTAAATTTGAAGGAATGAAAAATAAAACGTTGATCTACGTTCGGAGAGTACGCGACAAACGTATATCTACGTTGGACAGTTAAAGGGTTAAACACTTGTTGGGGGAGGAATTGTTCAGCCTCTGAACCCCTGAATTCCTGCACAAATTTTTTTAGCTGCACGTTTGTCTGAGCTGGCTGCCTCACCATGTCTCACACACTGTGTATGCCACTACATTTCTTAAACCTGTCAAACCAGCCGCTGGCTTTAAAATCACTTGTCTCACACTGGTTCCAGGTATTGTCTTGACAAGATCTGGTGCAACTTATTGCCTTTTCCAAATTATCGCCATGGAAATACTATCACCCGCTCTCTGTTTTTTATTGATCCACACCAAAACAACTTCTCAACCTCATCCACTGTTTCGATCTATTTTTCGTTAAATATCAACCCTTTTGCAACATTAGCTTCCTTGATCTCATTTCTCTTTTCCAGGATAGAGCTGATAGTGGATGGGGTTTTCTTGTACATCCTGGCAAGCTCACTCAGACGTACGCCACTCTCATATTTTCTATAATCTCTTTTTTTCAGTTCGATGGTGTTCCTCACTTTCTTTACCACAGGGTGCCACTAGGAAGCTTTTTGGACCCAGGGACTTATTTCACAGTGACAATCACTAAACCACCAAAAAAACCAAATGTAGGAATGTTTGAAAAGAGCGCCTGGGTTTTTCTCTCAATGGTAAACAACGCCACTGGCGGCGCCTCGCCTGCGCAGGTGGGAGCAGGTGGACA
>WNWK01015014.1:0-49307 GCA_009830355.1 Cherax destructor
ATCATTCCACCAATCGCTCCTCTTCCCTCCTGCACCCACTCGCCTGTAACCACAAACTTCTGCTGAACACTCTAACACTACATTTTTAAATCTACCCATACATTTTCGACCCCATTGCCTACACTCTCACTAGCCCATCTATCCTCCAATAGTTGTTTATATCTTACCCTAACTGCCTCCTCTTTTAGTTTATATACCTTCACCTCTCTTTTACTTACTGATTCTATTTTCCTTGTATCCCATCTACCTTTTACTCCCACTGTAGCTATAACTAAAAAGTGATCTGATATATCTGTAGCCCTCTATAAACATGTACATCCTGAAGTCTACTCAACAGTCTTTTATCTACCAATACATAGTCCAACAAACTACTGTCATTACGCCCTACATCATATCTTGTATACTTATTTATCCTCTTTTTCTTAAAATATGTATTACCTATAACTAAACCCCTTTCTATACAAAGTTCAATCATAATTTTTGCACTCTCTTTTGTCCCCTTTGCCTTTATACAAAGGAACAATACATGCTCTCTGCCAATCCCTAGGTACGTTACCCTCTTCCATTCATTTATTAACCCTTTGGGGTTGACAGGCTTTCTGAAACATGTTCCTGGGGTCGAAAATATTCAGAAAAAAAAATTATTTTTCTTATGAAATGATAGTTTTTTTCTGAATCTAAATAGCTAAACAAAAATTTTTGCAATCAGTACTTACGGAGATATGGAGGCTTCAAGTTGACCCAAATGATCCGATGACAGCAACATCGGTGACTTCCGGTTGGCGGTACTTTTTTTTTTTTTTAAGTTGTTTTCTGATGAAATTTAATTTTTTAAAATAACTTTTATGGACTGTGAGACCAATATAAGTGCTGTTTTTCAAATATTCACTCGCTATTTCTTATAAAATAATGCCACAAAGTTTGTTATCACTAGTTTGTTTACAAAACTTATGTACAACAATGTACAATGTACAATTATGTTTATAACTATTGTTCAATCATATTTTTTTTTTTTTTTCAACAAGTCGGCCGTCTCCCACCGAGGCAGGGTGACCCAAAAAGAAAGAAAATCCCCAAAAGAAAATACTCATCATCATTCAACACTTTCACCACACTCATACATAATCACTGTCTTTGCAGAGGCGCTCAGATACGACAGCTGAGAATAGTCCCTCCCAGCTGTCACTATCCCAGACCTCTCCTTTAAAGTGCAGGCATTGTACTTCCCATTTCCAGGACTCAAGTCCAACTAAATCAATTAACTGGTTTCCTGAATCCCTTCACAAAATGTTACCCTGCTCACACTCAACAGATCGTCATGTCCCAAAACCATTCGTCTCCATTCACTCCTATCTAACACGCTCACACATGCTTGCTGAAAGTCCAAGCCACTCGCCGACAAAACCTCCTTTACCCCCTCCCTCCAACCCCGCCTTCCTTCCCCTACAGATTTATACGCTCTCCAAGTCATTCTACTTTGATCCATTCTCTCTAAATGACCAAACCACCTCAACAACCCCTCTTCAGCCCTCTGACAAATACTTTTAGTAACTCCACACCTTCTCCTAATTTCCACATTCGAATTTTCTGCATAATATTTACACCACACATTGCCCTTAGACAGGACATCTTCACTGCCTCCAGCCTTCTCCCCGCTGCAGCATTTGCAACCCATGCTTCACACCCATATAAGAGTGTTGGTACCACTATACTTTCGTACATTCCCTTCTTTGCCTCCATAGATAAAGTTTTTTGTCTCCACATATACCTCAACGCACCACTCACCTTTTTTCCTTCATCAATTCTATGGTTAACCTCATCCTTCATAAACCCATCCGCTGACACGTCAATTCCCAAATATCTGAAAACATTTACTTCTTCCATAATCCCTCTCTCCAATGTGATATCCAATTTTGGTTTATTTAAATCGTTTGATACCCTCATCACCTTACTCTTATCTATGTTCACTTTCAACTTTCTACCTATACAGACACTCCCAAACTCGTCCACTAACCTTTGCAACTTTTCTTTAGAATCTCCCATAAGCACAGTATCATCAGCAAAAATATATATACACATATATTTACACATATTGAGTCACTGCACATGTTTCTAGAAGTTCTGCAGTCTGTGGAAGTCTCTGAAACATGGTTCCATGCACAGTGGTGTTTCACATTCCACACACATAAAACGAGTGTCGTTGCATTGCTGTGGGCATCTTTTTGTATGTGCACAGACATAACACCTCTTCTGAGCCTTTTTCTTGCAAGCAGTAGCAGGCAGTTTTGTTAGGAAGTGTTCACCACCAAGCCTCAGAGCGAGAGGGTAGTTGTTGGTAATTTCGTGGGTGGTTTTCTATTGCAGGTGGTGTTTCTTGGTACTTGGTGATTATTTGCCTGATAACAGACAAACAAAATTCGCCATATGGTGGTTTGTTTGTGGTCTTCAACTTATAAACATTTTAAGCATTGAGCATGGAAATGTCCAGAATGTGAAAAAAGAGTTTTATGTACCACTTATAACTCTTTCTAACACAATCAGCAAACCCAATCTGCATGTCACATTTGTCCACTGAACGCATATTGAGAATGTAGTCCATCACAGCTGCAGGTTTTAGAATGGGTTCATTTGTCTCTCTATTCACCCTGCCAGTGTCTGCCATTTCATTAGGGTGAATTGATGACAACAGTGTGACATCTCGTTTGTCATGCCACCGAAATGCCATGATATCATTGGCAGCAAACGCCTGCACCTCACCTCTACGAGTGCCTGCATTGAACCTAGGCATATGCTTACGATTTGCACGCACTGTACCGCACACATCTGTCAAGTTCACTCGCAAAAAATCACTGAGGGAGGGGCTTGTGTACCAGTTATCAGTATATAATATATGCCCCTTGTCAAGATATGGTTCCATCATTGTTCTAACCACATCACCAGAGATACCCAGTAACTTCCTGGTATCTTTCAATGTATTACTTCCAGTGTACACAATAATACCCAATACAAGACCACTGTAGCAATCACAAAGCACTAACAACTTTATACCAAAGCGTTTCCTCTTGCTTGGTATATACTGCTTGAATGACAGTCTACCTTTGAACAGAATCAGTGACTCATCAATAACAAGCTTCCTGAAGGGATAAAAATACATATTGAACTTCTCTTTCAGATACAGATACACATTCCTAATCTTATATAACCTGTCGGTTCTGTCAGGCCTGGTTTTGTCTGAAAAATGCAACATGCGTAGAAGTAGCACAAATCGATTCACTGGTATAATATCACTGAAAGCTGGTGTTGCAATCAATCTGTCTGTTGACCAATATGAAATGATACGGTGCTTTTAGACATGCGGCATAAGCATTATTGTGGCAAAGAAAAGATACATCTCTGTCACAGTTGTCTCCTTCCACTGGTGTAGACGTGATTTTGTTGAAAGAATCGTGTTTGCCATTGTGTAATCGAAGTATCTGTTGCTTTCTCTGATAATAATGTCTATTAGGGGTTCGTCAAAGAATAACTGGAAACATTCCAGTTCAGTGGCATTGTTCCCAAGTGGACAAGATGGGCGTAATCCACTGTGACTTTCATCAAACTGATGGGGATTGGGAATAAAATTGTCAGCTTCCTGCCAATCCCAGGTGCGGTCTGCTGGTGGGTACTGGATATTTACAGGTGGTTGTGGAAGTGGAGGTTGTAGTTGTGGGGGTTGGTGGGTGGGTGAGGGTTGCCTTTGTTGTAACTGAGCTGACTCAGCGGCATGGGTGCCAGCATGGTCCACTGCTGGTGCCTCGCGCGCGCACCACCAGCACCACTACCAGTTGCATGCACATTTCTCATACCAATTGCAACGCTATCATCATCATTTTCACTATCACTTCCTGTTGTACGCCCACGGGATGTACTCCGAGATGTACTCCTAACCCTTGGAAGAGCATATGGCACACTACTAGAGCGCATATACCGTCGTATATACTGACACTTCACTGGTGAATATTCCTCTTCACTCGCGCTACTGGAACTATTTCGAAGGGCTTGGAGTTCATAGTCACTATCAGTATCATCACCATTGCTCACATCTGAGTCCGGGATATTAGAAAATAGGAGTTTCCGCCTTCGTTCTGGTACAACTGGCCGTGAACAAGATGCCACAGCACCAGAGGTGGACGGCTGTGGGTCGTCTGGGTTTTCCTCACTTATACCGGTATTATGGTCGCTAGTTTCGGTCACAACCGCCTCAAAACCTTGAAACTCACCTTCTCTGACACCCTCATCACTGTTAGAACTGTCACTGATGAATAAAAGTGTCCCAGTTCGCCGAAGAGTAAGGTGTTTCTTGCTGCGAGGCATGGTGGAGAAGGTGTACTGAAATGGTGTTCCCACAATGCACCACTGGGTGCCCGATTTTCCTACTGCAGCACACTGACCGCGCAGACCCATTCTCTCATCCCTAGGCCTACCAGCTGTTTCCCGCTTAATTTGAAGCCGCTAGAATTTACGCGTACTAGTACGGCACCAACCCCTGCTCGTAAAACGTACTAGTACGGCACCAACCTCGAAAGGGTTAAATAATAGCATCAACCACTCCAAAACTATATCCCCACCTGCTTTTAACATTTCTATCTTTATCCCATCAATCCCAGCTGCCTTACCCCCTTTCATTCTACCCACTGCCTCACGAACTTCCCCCACACTCACAACTGGCTCTTCCACACTCCTACAAGATGTTATTCCTCCTTGCCCTATACACGAAATCACAGCTTCCCTGTCTTCATCAACATTTAACAACTCCTCAAAATATTCCCTCCATCTTCCCGATACCTCTAACTCACCATTTAATAACTCTCCTCTCCTATTTTTAACTGTCAAAAATAGGAGAGGAGAGTTAAAATGGAAGTTAGATATCGAAGATGGAGGTATTTTAGGAGTGTAAATGTTGATGAAAGGAAGCTGTATTCTAAGCAGGAGAATAACATCTTGAGAGTGTGGAAAGCCAGTTGTGAGTGAAAGTCGAGGCGGATAGAATGAAGGAAACAGCTAGGATTGATGGGATAAAAGATAGATAATAGCTAAATAGTCAAATTATATTCATATGTAGATATTTTATACTGTGTGCTGCTGCATAGTATACAGTATAAAATTTCAAGGTGAAGAAATTGTCACTGTTAGAAATTAAATGGAATCTTCTGTATGTGGTTACCTTGAGAGTATTAAAATCATAGATTCTAGACAGATTTAAATTGTAAAATAACGTGCATGTTAAAAAAATTATAGAAATAATTTGAAGATAAATTCTTAAGTTGAAATACTGTGTTTAATATGTATGGAATATTGTAATCCATTTCTTTCAGGGAAAACTACCTCTTCACCTGCCGTTGTACTAAATGTGAGGAACAAACTGGAGACCCAGATGTGACAAGTGAAGAAGAAATGGATGAAGATGAAGAGGAGGAAGATGAGTAAAGCTGGTTTGTATTTATAAAAAAAGAATAATACAGTATATAGCAATAAATCAGACAGTATTTTAAACATGGTATTGGGCAAAGCAAGTAAAATACATGTGATGATTATAAACATAAGGACATTTTATTAAAAATGAAACACAAAAAGGTGAAACAAGGTAAAACTCAGAATAAATGGTTGATAAATTATAATCATAAGGTTGGGAAAGAAAATAAGCATGAATATAGTGTGTGGTTAATTTTTTGTCTGAGTGCAAATATAACCTTTACAGTTTGTGGTGATGGCAGTTTGAATTTTAACTTTATGTGTTTCTACAACTCATGGTGATTAAAACACTCTGAACCATCACCACAGAATTTGTTTGTATGGTTTACAAAATTATTGTAAACAAGTTGACCCTCTACCTCCAGATGTAAATGTAACAATAGCTTCTGCAAGCTGTGTGATGAATAAACATTAAGACACTTAAACATGCAGGTGGAACAAAGTGAAGGAATTAATTTTGTATTATTCTTAAGATTTTTAAATTAATTATTTGTATGTAGGTGAAGAAAGATTGTATGGTTGGAAATTGTAGTTTGGAATTACTGCTGGATATTCCCCTAGAAATGTATACAAATTTATGTTAGTAGGATTGTTAGTCGAAATGGTGCTTTATAAAAATTCTTTAGTCATGTAATTGCTACATAGAGAAACACTTATTCTTGACAGCACATGTAGTGCATCTTCAAAACTGATGACCATAATGATGTTCAACAAACATTACCTGGAATAAGATTTAGGTTATGAATGTTTATAAGGGCTGAATTGACATGATTGCATCTGTACAAGTGAAGGGTTTAGTTGCTTAGTTATGATTATGATGTACAAGTGAAAAGTTTACCAGATGTAAGGGCAACTTCAGCTTTCCCTGCTATAAATTTTTAGTTGTCCTTTCATTTTCTTTAAAGAATAATAACCATTTCCAAGTATAAATAAACACAAGGTCTGGTAGCTAATATATTTAAAAATCAGTACCTCTAGTAAAAAAATTAACTAAATACTTAAGAAAAAGAAATGAAATACAAAAAAAAACATTGGCCAAGGATATTCTAATGACAAATATGTAAAGATGTGGCTGAATAAAGTTGAAAAGTCATTATGTAATGACAGTCCTCCATTAAGATGGTAAAACAAATTCTTATGGTCTTCCAGTAATGAGTCAGGCAGGTGAGTCTTCAGCTTTGGACTTGTAGAACTTTTGATGAACTGTGGCACACCCAGGAGTGAGAAGGGGGTTGTAATACAGAAGATGAAGTTAGTATACCAGGTCACCAATGATGGAAATCATACTCAGGGCAAGTTGACTTATGCTGTAGACTGAGACAGCTCTTGTCAACACACTAACTGGATGATGCACCACCTAATATAAACAGTAGCTTCAATTACTAAGTTAGCTCTTAATCCAATCATTAATTCACTAAATATGAGCTCCTCAACAAGACTTGTACTCCTTGAGCTATAACAGAACTAGAAAGGAGAAAAGTTGAAGGCCAAGTTTTACCCTTAATCAAAGTATTTCTCTGACATCTTAAACCTAATCAGTCCGAGAAATAATTTTATGTCTCTGGAATATAAATTAGGTGGAACTTCAATGTCTGAATCCCCATTGTCCACCTCAGTAGGCAGCTGTTACATTCTTTGAAAGTTTCCAGATAAATCAGTGGTTTATGATCTGTTTCCAAAGTTAATGTCTTTACTAGCAAATAAATTTAGGCATACCCCACTAATGCAAGGCATTTTTTTCAATAGTTGATTAGTGTTGTTCAGCAGGTAACAGTTTTTACTGGTAAAATGAACAGGAAATGGAATATCAGTAGACCCCCCAGATTACAAACTTTGGAAATGCTGAACAAAATCCGCTGAGCTAGTTGATTCAGAAAAATTAGTCCAAGTCTGTTTGATACATCATTATCAGTTGTTATTATTCTCCTTTCAACAAACTGGCCATATCCCACCGAGGTAGGGTGGCCCAAAAGGAAAAACGAAAGTTGGCTCCTTTTAACCCCTTAACTGTCCAAATGTAGATCTACGTTCTCTCGCCCAGCGCTCCAAATACAGTGAAACCCCAGATTTCGTCCAGTGCGGATATCGTACAATTGGATTTCGACCACTTTTTGGGGCAAAATTTTACCCCAGGTTTCGTACCTCCGCTCAGAAATCATCCGTATCAGACACAGACGCCCACCTGGGAAGCGGCCGCTCACATGTACGTGACTCAGTCTGCCTCTGTCACTCGTTCAGTGAGCAATACTCCACGCGTTCATCTGAAACATTTCATAATCCATTTTTTGTGCTTGTTTATTGAATGCAACTGTGAAATAAGTCACCATGGGGCCAAAAAAAGTTCCTAGTGCCAATCCTTTGGTAAAGAAGGTGAGAAACACAATAGAAGAGAGAGGGAAGAATGTGCCGCTTTCAATGATTAAGGACATTTGTGCAAAGTGGAGTGAGGTGCAAAGTTTTGTGGAGAATTATCACCCTAACAAAACTGTTGCAAGCCGTGTCTGCAACATGTTCAATGGCAATGCCTTGTCCTATTTTAGGCAAATCTTAGAGACGCCAGATTTTTTTTGCGACAGGGGTTCAGTGACTCAAGCTGGTCCTAGTACCAGTAAAAGACAAAGAAGGGAAGTAACCCCGGATAGGACTTTGATACCTGAAGTCCTTATGGAGGGGGATTCCCCTTCCAAACAATAACCTCTCCTTCCTCTCCCCTACTCGCCTTCTTCCATACGCCAACAAGAGTCTTCAATAAAGATATGTAATAATGATTTAAATGTTCATTTATCCATTAAAAGTAGTCATTTATATTTATTTCTCATTGTTTTCTGTATGTAAAACTATAGTTATTCTCTATAAAATGTATTTTTTGTTAATATTTTTGGGTGTCTGAAACGGATTAAGTGGATTTACATTATTTCTTATGGGAAATATTACTTCGGTTTTTGTCCATTTCACATTTCGACTGACCTACTGGAACGGATTAAGAACGAAAACTGGGGTTCCACTGTATTTTGAAAAAAAAAAAATCATTTTTATTTTTAAAGAGGGCATTTTTCTACTGTAATAGGATAAAAAAAAATTTAGGGTCAGTACTTACCGAGATATAAGGCTGCGAAGTTGGCGCTGGATGCTCACCTGATGGCATTATGGAGTCTTGCTACTTGCAGAAGTGTTGCCGATATACCTTTTTTTCTTGTTTTTTTTTTAATTTATATAATTTTTATGGTCTGATAATTACAATTTGCAGTAGTTCTTGTGATTTCATAGCCAATCTTTCTTCTGACACTATTATTAGGTACTGAAATAGTACTCAAATAGTCACAAACACACTGACAGGTGAACATTTTCACCTGCCTTGGTCACATACTATTGTCTAGAAATATATACAGAGTATTTATAGGTCCCAGCAGTGTTTTAAGACATGCTGGAGTATATATGAAACTCCTTGAAGCAAGGTGTAAGATGAGTGTCACTCCACTGCTGACAATGCAGCAGTGGAGTGACACTTGATGATAGTGCAGCAGTGGAGTGACACTTGATGATAGTGCACTGCCTTGGCTTTGTTTGTTTTCACTGTTACACATAATCATGTCTGTCTGTCTAGCTCTGTCTGTTTGTCTCTGCTTATCTGTCTCTGTTTATCTGTCTCTCTGTCTGCCTGTGTGTCTGTCTTCCTGTCTGTCTGCTTATCTCCCTGTCTCAGAGTCGTCACATCTGACTCCTGATCAAGTGAAAATGTGTATTTCTGGCCAGTTATGCTTATTATGCCTTAGATCTACAAGCACAGTATAGCACTTTGTCTGGATTTTTGGGGTTATCCTAGGTAATTTACACTTTGTATAATAACTGTATTTATATGTACCTTTGAGATAGAGAGACAGACAGACTGATGGAGATAGAGACAGCCAGCCGGCCTGCTGAACACATATTACACATGTTCCAGAATTGTTTCTCTTTACTTAGGGCATAGGTTATAGAACATTCTGGCAGGATGACACTATCAGTGGTATCATAATTGAAATGATGATGCACAAATGTTGCACATGGGTTGTTATCGAGGTGTTTGATATTTCCTCGACCACTTGTAGCCACATCCATCTCAAAGCCACTAAACTTAGGGTCACCATCACTTTCCTCTTAAAAGGGGAGTGTTAATACGACATGACATCAGTGAATCCCTGGTGTTTGCCATGCTGTTTGCTCTATCTGGCACACAATTGAACTGGTGCTCCCACAAGGTACTAAGTGGTCCCAGATTTTTTTAATACTGCGCACACCAAGTGTTAAGACTCATTCTATACTGACCAGGTATCTCAGGCCAATCTTGCCAAATTTGAGGGCAGGAAAAATAAAACACTGATCTACGTTTGGAGCGCTAGCATAAACATAGATCTACGTTTGGACAGTTAAGGGGTTAAGTTTAGTAATATATACATAGGAAGGGGTTACTAACCCCCTTGCTCCCAGCATTTTAGTCACATCTTACAACACGCATGGCTTACAGAAGAAGAATCCTGTTCCTCTTTCCTGTGGAAATAAACAAGAACAAGACCTAGTAAGAAAATAGAAGAAAACCCAGAGGGGTGTGTATATGCAGCCTCTCCTCACTTAATGACGGAGTTACGTTCCTAAGACCATGTTGGTAAACGAATTCATCACTAAGTGAGGAGCATACTATAATAAACAAAATATAAAATAAATTTTTATTTCTTTGCAAGTATACATATATATTGGTAGTTACAATCATAAAACTGAAATGCAAGGAGAGCCACTGGCATGGTAGTGGGTTTGTGTCAACCATCTTGATATTGTTTTAATGTCATCTTTGCACCATTTATAACATTTCTGGTATATTCTTAAATGTTTATACAGTAGTGTACTGTATATTGTAATAAACAGAATAGAGAAAATCAGCTCTTATATACATTATATAGGTATGCATGCTGGTCAGAGAGCCCGTCGTAAGTCTGAGGCGTTGGTAAATGAGTGTGTCGCTAAGTGAGGAGAGGCTGTATATGCTTGTACATGCATGTGTAGTGTGACCTAAGTGTAAGCATAAGTAGCAAGATGTACCTGAAATCTTGCATGTGTATGAGACAGAAAAAAGATACCAGCAATCCTACCATCATGTAAAACAATTACAGTGGACCCTCGGTTAACGAATACCCCGGAAATCGTGCAATTATGTAAGTATAATTTTGTAAGTTCTTATGGAAGTGTATTTTTGGGGGTCTGAAATAGACTAACCTAAATGACATTTTTTCTTAAGGACGTAAATTCGTTCGGTAATGGCACTTTAGCAGGCTTCTGCAATGAATTTTTTTCGTTAACCGAGGGTCCACTGTATAGGTTACCGTTTCACACTCACTTGGCATGATGGTAGTACCTCTCTGGGCGGTTGCTGTCTGCCAACCTACTACCTAGGTGGTTGTTGTTTTCATGGTAAAACAATCTCTTATCTGTCCACCATAATTGTCATTACCATCCATCCATTTCCTCCTATTAGTCTTGTATGGAGGGCATTTAAGTATAGGAGGGTTAGAAGAAAAAATATACTTAATCTGTTTGAATTTTAGTAAAACTTTCCCTCAAGGGAGGTTCCTTGATGCTGTGAGGGGCTTTTGTTATAAGGAATTGGACTGGTGCTCCAATTCCTTGAATCAAGCCTGAATACCTTCCATTTCCCCAGGGGCTGTATAACCCCCATGAGATTAGCACTTCACCATAAGAATAAGAATAAGAAATTTATTTTGACATGATACATAGTTGTACAAAGGAATATAATAGTTGGGTGTACGTGCTAAAAGCCCCTTTGTATGTAGAGCATTTTAGGCAAACTTAATATTTACTTAAGGCAATAACAGATAATTATATGGACATTTGATGAGTTACAGTGAGTACAAAAGAATTAAGTTGTTATAGATAATGATATCAGGCTTTAATAAGTTAAGTAGAGAAGTTCAGTAGTGAATAATTAGTTTATAAAAATTACATTATTACAAACAATGGTACAATTTGAATTAATTTACAATATGGAAATATTACAATGGAACAATTTAAAACAATTTACAATATGAAATTATTATAATTTAATATTATTTAAGACAATGAATTTTAAGCATTCTAATTTTGAAGTAGTGAGTATATGGTTGAGCAATCATTAGCACAATATACAGTAATGAAGTTGAATGAGTTTAAGTTGAGCAGTCTTATATTATTTAGAAGTTTTTTGTATAGCTTTTGAGACACTGGTAGGTATTGAGTTTGGTTTGTCTGATTAATTTTGGGTGATAAGGCGATTTCTAAGTAGAGCCTTAAATTGATTTACAGGCAGGGGTTCTTTAGTGTGTTCTGGCAATGAATTCCAGATCTTAGAGCCCTTTACGTGCATAGCATTTTTGCATAGGGAGAGATGGACATGAGGGATATCGAAGAGTGATTTGTGTCTTGTATTATGGTTGTGTTCTGTTATAGTTATCAAGGAGTTTGAGTGGAGGGTTTATATATGAGTGTAGTGTTCTGTGTATGTCATAGGCACAATAATAAGTGTGGATGTTTTGTATATTGAAAAGCGGTGGAGTATGCTGTCTAGTGCTGGAGTTAGTTATCATTCGCACTGCAGCTTTTTGTTGGGTTATTAAAGGTTTGAGGTGATTTGCTGTGGTTGAGCCCCATGCACAAATACCATAGGTGAGGTAAGGGTAAAGGAGAGAGTGGTACAGAGCAAGATTAGCTGGTTGGGGTACATAGTACCATATCTTTGAAAGGATGCCTACTGTTTGGGAGACTTTCTTGGATATTTGCTGTATGTGTGTCTGGAATTTGAGACTGCAGGCAAGGTGGAGACCTAGAAATTTGCCCTCTGTGAGTCTAGAAATGGGTGAACCATTTATCATTATGTTTAGCTGTACATTTGAGGCTTTGTTTCCAAATAGCATGAAGTAGGTTTTGTCTATATTGAGTGTAGTCATCCAAGTAGATATTTTTAGTAATTTGACATTTACAGTATCAGTTAGTATGGTTGGGTTTGAGTGAGAGAAGACATAAAGTAGTGTCATCTGCAAATAATATGGGTTTAAGGAGTTTAGATGCATTTGGTAGATCATTGATGTAAATGAGAAAAAGAAGTGGGCCAAGGACACTCCCCTGTGGGACCCCAACAATAACAGGTTGAGTTGTGGAGTTAGCTCCATTTGTGTATACATACTGGTTTCTATTGCTAAGATAGGATTTTAGGTAATTGAGAGAGTGTCCTCTGATCCCGTAATGTGCTAACTTTTGGTGTAATAGGTCGTGGTCAACTGTATCAAAAGCTTTAGGTAAGTCTATGAAAAGTCCCAGGTGAATGTACGAATAAGAAATCTGAAAATTCTAAAGGTTTCCTAATTGGCTTTTCAGATCATTTGAAAGTACACTTTTAAGTTATGCGAGTAACACGCTTTTGATACAAATTTACTGATTCTAAGAAACTGCATAAACTTGGACAATGCCTGGATCATGTATGATGAAAGAAATGTAGAATTTTTTTTTTTTATATTTTTAAACTGAAATATTGGATTTTACCGAAAACCAAAAAGCATTTTGCTGGTTTAGCTGTTAGGCCATGACTTCAAAGTCTTTGTAAAAGTAAAAGAAATATTTGTCAAAAATACAGTAGTCCCTCGACTTTCGGTCATAATCCGTTCCAGGAGTTAGACCTTTACTCGAAAGTCGAAACCTTATTTCCCATGAGAAATAATGTAAATACAATTAATCCGTTTCCACCCAAAAATATTCACAAAAAAATCATTTTTTTAAAGAATAAATACTATAGTTTTACATACAGAAAACAATGAGAAATAAATATAAAGTACTAATTATAATGGACAAATGAACAGTTAAATAAGTTTTACCTTTATTGAAAAGACTTGTTGGCGTATGAGAGAGTCAGGAGAGTTTGTTTGGAGGCAGGACAAGATAGTCCTTCAATGTGACAATAATATCAACTTACAGCTTATTTATCTAGCACAATTCATCTACTATGACATTTTTTTTTTTTTGTTTTCAACAAGTCGGCCGTCTCCCACCAAGGCAGGGTGACCCAAAAAGAAAGAAAATCCCCAAAAAGAAAATACTTTCATCATCATTCAACACTTTCACCACACTCATACATAATCACTGTCTTTGCAGAGGCGCTCAGATATGACAGCTGAGAATAGTCCCTCCCAGCTGTCACTATCCCAGACCCCTCCTTTAAAGTGCAGGCATGTACTTGCCATTTCCAGGACTCAAGTCCATCTAAATCAATTAACTGGTTTCCCTGAATCCCTTCACAAAATGTTACCCTGCTCACACTCCAACAGATCATCATGTCCCAAAAACCATTCGTCTCCATTCACTCCTATCTAACACGCTCACACATGCTTGCTGGAAGTCCAAGCCCCTCGCCCACAAAACCTTTACCCCCTCCCTCCAACCTTTTCTTCCCCTACAGATTTATACGCTCTCCAAGTCATTCTACTTTGATCCATTCTCTCTAAATGACCAAACCACCTCAACAACCCCTCTTCAGCCCTCTGACAAATACTTTTAGTAACTCCACATCTTCTCCTAATTTCCACATTCCGAATTTTCTGCAAAATATTTACACCACACATTGCCCTTAGACAGGACATCTCCACTGCCTCCAGCCTCCTCCTCCCTGCAGCATTTGCAACCCATGCTTCACACCCATATAAGAGTGTTGGTACCACTATACTTTCATACATTCCCTTTTTTGCCTCCATGGATAACGTTTTTTGTCTCCACAGATACCTCAACACACCACTCACCTTTTTTCCTTCATCAATTCTATGGTTAACCTCATCCTTCATAAACCCATCCGCTAACACATCAACTCCCAAATATCTGAAAACATTTACTTCTTCCATAATCCCTCTCTCCAATGTGATATCCAATTTTTCTTTATTTAAATCATTTGATACCCTCATCACCTTACTCTTATCTATGTTCACTTTCAACTCTCTATCTTTACACACACTCTCAAACTCGTCCACTAACCTTTGCAACTTTTCTTTAGAATCTCCCATAAGCACAGTATCATCAGCAAAAAGTAACTGTGTCAACTCCCATTTTGCATTTAATTCCCCATAATTTAATCCCATCCCTCTCCCCAACACCCTAGCATTTACTTCTTTTATAACCCCATCTATAAATATATTAAACAACCATGGTGACATTACACATCCCTGTCTAAGACCTACTTTTACCGGGAAGTAATCTCCCTCTCTCCTACACACCCTAACCTAAGCCTCACTATCCTCATAAAAACTCTTTACAGCCTTCAGTAACTTACTACCTATTCCATACACTTGCAACATTTGCCACATTGCTCCACTATCCACTCTATCATATGCCTTTTCTAAATCCATAAATGCAATGAAAACTTCTCTACCTTTATCTAAATACTGTTCACATACATGCTTCACTGTAAACACTTGATCTACACATCCCCTACCCACTCTAAAGCCTCCTTGCTCATCTGCAATCCTACTCTCTGTCTTACCTCTAATTCTTTCAATAATAACCCTGCCATACACTTTACCATATACATGCTCTCTGCCAATCCCTAGGTACCTTCCCCTCTTTCATACATTTATTAAACAAAAATACCAACCACTCCAGCACTATATCTCCCCTGCTTTTAACATTTCTGTCATTATCCCGTCAGTTCCAGCTGCTTTACCCCCTTTCATTCTACGTAATGCCTCATGCACCTCCCCCACACTCACATCCTGCTCTTCACTCCTAAACAATGTTGTACCTCCCTGGCCAGTACATGAAATTACCGCCTCCCTTTTTTCATCGACATTTAAAAGTTCCTCAAAATATTCCCGCCATCTACCCAATACCTCCAGCTCCCCATCTACTAACTCCCCTACTCTGTTTTTAACTGACAAATCCATTCGTTCCCTAGGCTTTCTTACCTTGTTTATCTCCAAAAAAAATTCTTGTTTTCAGCAAAATTTCTTGACAGAGCCTCTCCCATTCTTTCATCTGCTCTTCTTTTGCACTCTCTCACCACTCTCTTCACATTTCTTTTACTCTCCATATACTCTGCTCTTCTATTTACACTTCTGTTTTGTAAAAACCTCTCATAAGCTACCTTTTTCTCCTTTATCACACCCTTTACTTCTTCATTCCACCTCTCACTCCTCTTTCCTGCTGCACCCACCCTCCTATAGCCACAAACTTCTGCCCCACATTCTAATACTGCATTTTTAAAACTATCCCAACTCTCTTCAACCCCCCACTACTCATACTTGCATTAGCCTACCTTTCTGCCAATAGTTGCTACCTCCTCCCTTAGTTTATACACTTTTGCCTCTCTCTTACTTGCTGTTGCCATTTTCTTTTTGTCCCATCTACCTTTTACTCTAACTGTAGCTACAACCAAATAATGATCCGATATATCCGTTGCCCCTCTATAAACATGTACATCCTGAAGCCTACCCATCAACCTTTTATCCACCAATACATAATCCAACAAACTACTTTCCTTATGTGCTATATCATACCTTGTATAAATAACAAAAAGGCACAATACCATGACTGGAACAATACACACACAACCCGCACATATAAAAGAGAGGAGCTTACGACGACGTTTCGGTCCGACTTGGACCATTTACAAAGTCACACTAACACACAAAGACGGGGGAAGTGGTATTTATAGGCAGGCAGACAGGGAGGGTACCAGAGAGTGGGAAATAATGGAGTAAGTAGTGGAAGTGGTAGTAGTAGTAATAGTAGTAGTGGAGACAGTCATGTTCTAGAGGAGCACTGCAATGAGGCTAGCGGCCCGCAAGGGTGGGACGAGAACACAGAGGGAGGAAAGGCGAAAAAAAAGGACAAATACCAGGCAAAAGAAAAGAAAGAAAGGAAAACCCTGGTATTTGTATTTTTTCGCCTTTCCTCCCTCTGTGTTCTCGTCCCACCCTTGCGGGCCGCTAGCCTCATTGCAGTGCTCCTCTAGAACATGACTGTCTCCACTACTACTATTACTACTACTACCACTTCCACTACTTACTCCATTATTTCCCACAGGCAAAAGAAAAGAAAGAAAGGAAAACCCTGGTATTTGTCCTTTTTTTTCGCCTTTCCTCCCTCTGTGTTCTCGTTCCACCCTTGCGGGCCGCTAGCCTCATTGCAGTGCTCCTCTAGAACATGACTGTCTCCACTACTACTACTACCACTTCCACTACTTACTCCATTATTTCCCCACTCTCTGGTACCCTCCCCTGTCTGCCTGCCTATAAATACCACTTCCCCCGTCTTTGTGTGTTAGTGTGACTTTGTAAATGGTCCAAGTCGGGCCGAAACGTCGTCGTAAGCTCCTCTCTTTTATATGTGCGGGTTGTGTGTGTATCATACCTTGTATATTTATTTATCCTCTTTTTCATAAAATATGTATTACTTATTACCAAACCTCTTTCTACACATAGCTCAATTAATGGTTCCCCATTTACATTTACCCCTGGCACCCCAAATTTACCTACTACTTCCTCCACAACATTTTTACCCACTTTAGCATTAAGATCCCAACCACAATTACTCTCTCACTTGGTTCAAAACTCCCCACACACTCACTCAACATTTCCCAAAATCTCTCTCTCTCCTCTACACTTCTCTCTTCTCCAGGTGCATAAACACTTACTTTAACCCACTTTTCACATCCAACCTTTATTTTACTCCACATAATCCTTGAATTTATACATTTATATTCCCTCTTTACCTGCCATAACTGATTATTCAACATTATTGCCACTCCTTCTTTAGCTTTAATTCTATTTGAAACCCCTGACCTAATCCCATTTATTTCTCCCCACTGAAACTCTCCTACCCCCTTCAGCTTTGTCTCACTTAAAGCCAGGACATCCAGCTTCTTTTCATTCATAACATCTACAATCATCTCTTTCTTATCATTCGCACAACATCCACGCACATTCAAGCATCCCACTTTGACGGTTTTCTTCTTTTTCTTGTTGGTAAGCTATACAGGAAAAGGGGTTACTAGCCCATTGTTCTCGGCATTTTAGTTGACTTTTACAACACGCATGGCTTACGGAGGAAAGATTCTTATTCCACTTCCCCATGGATATGAAAGGAAAAGCAATAAGAACAAGAACTATTAAGATAAAATCAAAGAAAACTCAGATGAGTGTGTATACATAAACGTGTACATGTTTGCGTAGCGTGACCTAAGTGTAAGTAGAAGTAGCAAGATGTACCTGAAATCTTGCATGTTTATGAGACAGAAAAGAGACACCAGCAATCCTACCATCATGTAAAACAAATACAGGCTTTCATTTTACACTCACTTGGCAGGACGGTAGTACCTCCCTGGGTGGTTGCTGACTACCAACCTACTACTCTAACATAATACTACTATGACATAATAAACAATATTAATAACATAGAAACATGACATAAACTCTAGAATGAATAAAACGTGTCATTACGAATGTAAGGACTGGTGGTAGTGTGTTTGTTGTTGTTGGGTATAAGGGCCACTGACCATAAGCTGTGGTGGTGGTGGCGGCAGCAGAAAGCCACCACCACTATTCACACAAACAATGTGCATAATTTATAAATAAGAAGTATTTACACTTTAATTTATAAATAAGAAATATTCACACTTATATAAATAAGAAATACTTACACTTACCTTGGAGGAGATGGTGGCAGAGGGCGGCGCTCTTGTCAGTGTCCCTATATTCCTCAAACAACATTGTAGGAGTTAAGTTTCGTGTTGTCATTTTCTATCGATTAATCGCTTAACTTACTTAAGTAAGTTTATTCAGGTATACACAAATCCAGTTATACATAGATTATCATACATATGTGTAGAAAACCTAGGATAACCCAAAAAAGTCAGAGTGACTTATTTCCATCGCTACACTGTTAATGCTACACTTTATCACTGGCTGGTGCTATAGCCTTTATCGACTTGTGAAGCTTCTTTGTACCCATGACCCCTGTGGTTTAGCGCTTCTATTTGATTATAATAATAATAATAATAATAATTTGGACCCATGGTGACTTATTTCACAGTGACAATCACTAAACCAGCAATAAACACAATAAATTTATTGTGAAATGTTTGAAAGAGCACGCTTGGTAATGTTCTCTCAATGGTAAACAACGCTAGACTGGCGTCCTGCGCGGCGAGGCGGACAGGTCTGGTACGGACCAATAGTCGAGGGAATGACCAATAGATGAGGGAAAAATTGACCGAAAACGCTCGAAACTCGAAATCACCGATAGTCGGAATCACCGAAAGTCGAGGGACCACTGTACACTGTACATCTGGCATTTCACCTAGCACATTTCTCAGTAATCTGAGGTAGGTGGTACATGCTGTAACTAAGCAGAAAGGCATAGGCTGATACTGCATTAACCCCTTATGGATAGAAAAAGTTGTACAGGAGGGTCCCACTTTATAGCGCTTTGCTTTACAGCGTTTTGCTAATGCAGTGGTTTTCAGTTATACCTATTCTTTATTTATTCAGATCTACAATAAATATATTCACTACTCACTATAAACTAAGGATGAAAATATTTTAAGGTAAGTAATTTGATATGATATAGCACATAATGAAAATATTCACAAACACTATGAGCAACTGCTTGCTGCTCCCGACAATAACAAAACCTACGAGAATCTCTGAGACCTGTGCCTCTCTATTAGACCATATCTGGACTAACACCATATCCCCATTAAAATCAGGCATAATCACAGACAATACCACAGACCACTACCCAACCTTTCTCATAACAAATCTCAGAAAATTACCACTAGAGACTACTAAAGTTACCTTCAGACTACATAATGAGACAGCTATAAATAACTTTATAACAGCTATGACAAACACTGACTGGCAAACAGAAATAGACAACTTCCCAGATACTGACTTATGTATTAATAATTTTCTTAAAAAGACCCAATACCTCTATAATAAGCATTGCCCTAAAATAACTAAACAAATCACAACTAAAAGATTAAATAGTCCCTGGCTAACCCCCAGCATACTCAAATCCATTAATATAAAGCACCTACATGAAAAACAGTACAGAATGGGTCAAATAACAAGAGAACAAACAAAACGCTACTCATCAAACCTAACGAGTCTGATAAGAAGGTCAAAAAAGTTGTACGTACTATGAGAACAGATTACATAACTTAAAAGGTGAATCTGAAATAATAGGAACTAAAAAGATATCCACAAACAGAACAATCAAGCTAACAAAACCAGATGAACCCCTACTCCCACCCATTGAAACAGCAAACAAACTCAATGATTTCTTCTCCACCATAGGTAAAAAGCTGGCAAGCAAAATCCCAAGTTCAAATACTCCACCTAACGACTATCTCACTGGCACCTATCCGAACACACTATTCCTAGCCCCAACCAACCCAATAGAAGTTTCACTTATAATCAACACATTAAAAAACAAAGCAGGTGACCTAAATAACTTACCACCTTTTATATACAAAAAAGCCTCTCAAGTTCTCTCACCAATTATTGCAACACTCTTTAACAAATCCATTGAATCCTCTACCTTCCCATCAATACTCAAAATAGCGAGGGTCACCCCAATACATAAAGGAGGAGATCAAACAGACCTGAATAACTACAGGCCGATATCTAACTTACCCCTTCTCTCCAAAATCTTTGAAAAATTAATTCATAGACAAATATATTCCTACCTCACCTCCAACAACGTACTCAACCACTGTCAATTTGGATTCAGGCCTAATAAAAATACAAATGATGCCATTATACACATGTTAAAATAATTTACACCCCTTGAGAAAAAGAAATCCCAGTGGGAATCTTCATTGATTTACGTAAAGCTTTTGATACAGTTGACCATGATCTGTTACACCTAAAATTATCACACTATGGTATAAGAGGACACTCCCTCAACTACCTAAAATCATACCTTAGCAACAGAAACCAATATGTGTACACAAATGGAGCTAGCTCCACCGCGCAAACTATTACCGTAGGTGTCCCACAGGGAAGTGTTCTTGGCCCACTACTCTTTCTCTTTTACATTAACGACCTACCAAATGCATCTCAACTACTCAAACCTATACTTTTTGCAGATGACACTACATACGTTATCTCGCACCCAAGCCCAGACATACTAGCCAACACTGCAAATACTGAATTGCAGAAAATATCTACCTGGATGATGACCAACAAACTTACTCTCAATACTGATAAAACATATTTTATCCAGTTTGGGAACAGAGCTGCAAACGCACCACTTAACATAATGATAAACGGGTGCCCTATCACAAAACTCACAGAGGGAAAATTCTTAGGAATCCATCTTGACAGTGGCCTCAAATTTCAGACACATATACAACAAATTTCCAAGAAAGTCTCAAAGACCGTGGGAATACTATCCAAGATACGGTACTATGTTCCACAACCAGCTCTCCTTACCCTATATCACTCACTCATTTACCCCTACCTCACCTATGGAATCTGCGCATGGGGCTCTACATCAATAACTCATCTCAGACCACTAATAACACAACAAAAGGCAGCAGTTAGAATGATAACAAATTCACACTCCAGACAACATACTCCACCAATATTCAAAAACCTAAACTTACTCACCATACAGGACATCCATACTTTTTACTGTGCCTATTACATACATAGAACACTCTATGCAAATATTAACCCACCACTCAAACTTCTCCTTACCAATTTTAACAGGACACATGACCATAACACTAGACACAGATCACTCCTCGATGTTCCCCGTGTCCATCTAACACTATGTAAAAACTCAATGCATATAAAAGGCACGAAAATTTGGAATTCATTACCTGTCATTGCCAAAGAAACCCTGCCTGTACCCCAATTCAAAATGATGCTAAAAAACCACCTTCTCACCCAAAGCTAAATGCTCAATATCAAACATTCCCAACAAAGTAGAATAATCACTTAATGTAAAAACCTGACTAATCACTTAAATGTAAAAACCTGTTATGAATAATACATACTAAGCTAACTATTTCCATAACATTTACATTATAATGACCACGTAAACTGTAACTGCAATGCAACTAATTGTTTTAAATTGTTATCTCACTTAATTAGTTGCATTGCTACAATTAATTGATATGTTCAACTTATATTCAAACTTTATAACTTAGATACGCAATTATACTTATTTTATAAATTATCAACCATGACTTTTTACCATGTAGTCTAGAATTAAGAAGACCTAAGAATGCCCGCAATGCACAGCATATTAGGGGCTTTTGGCATATACATCTCATTAATAACTATGTTTCTTGTCTACCATGTATCATTGTACCATGTCTCAATAAATTATTATTATTATTATTATTATTATTATTATTATTATTATTATTATTATTATTATTATTATTATTATTATTATTATTATTATTATTATTATTATTATTATTATTATTATTATTATTATTATTATTATTATTATTATTATTATTATTATTATTATTATTATTATTATTATTATTATTATTATTATTATTATTATTATTATTATTATTATTATTATTATTATTATTATTATTATTATTATGTATTGGTGGGTAAAAGGTTGATGGGTAGGATTCAAGATGTGCCTGTTTAAAAAGGGGCAACAGATATATTGGATCATTATTTAGTTGTAGCTACAGTTAGAGTAAGAGGTAGATGGGGCAAGAGGAAAATGGCAACATCAAGTAAGAGGTGAAAGTTTATAAACTATGGGAGGAGGAAATTAGGGTGAGATATAAACAACTACAGTAGGGCCCCACTTATATGGCAGGTTAGGTTCCAGGCCACTGCTGGAAGGCAGACATCGCCAGAAAGCAGAACGCCATTTTTTCCTCTTATAAATGCATATAAATGCCAGACAACAAGTTTGCACCAACTTATATTAAGTTAGTAATAGAACTAGGCATTGAAAACACAATAAAAAGTAAAATACATACATACACAGTACATTCATTACTTACCTTAACCCTTTCAGGGTCCAGAGGCCAAATCTCAAAGTGTGAGCCAGGGTCCAAGAATTTAAAAAAAAAAAAATTTCTTACAGAATTTAAGATAATTTTCTGTAGGTAATAAAACAAAAAAAAATTTTGATCAGTAGTTACCGAGATATAGAGTCGTGAAGTTGACCCTCAGTGACCGGGTGGCGGCAACATCCGCGACTTCCATAAAACCGCATTTTTTTTATTTTACATTTTTGTTACTTTTTTCTTTTCTTTTCTAATATTTTTTTTACAGTAACTTTTGTGGCCTGTGAGACCAATATAATGTATAATGTATAGTTGTTCACTTATTGTATTCAACACAATAACTGCACTAATTTGTTTATCATTACAGTGGACCCCCGAGTTTCGTACACCCCGGAAATCGTACAATTATGTAAGTATAATTTTGTAAGTGCTTGTGGAATTGTATTTTTGGGGGTCTGAAATAGACTAACCTACGTGACATTTTTCCTTAAGGGAGTAAATTCGTTCAGTAATGGTGCTTGAGCAGACTTCAGGAGTGAAGTTTTTACGAAACTCGGGGGTCCACTGTATATTGCTTACAAAACTTGTTTACAAGTTTATTGTAAACAAAATAATGATGAAAATATTAGTGTGGTTATTGTGTTGAATACAATGGTACCATATAGTACCATATGGTACAGGGTACCATATGGTACAATGGTACCACATGATACAGGGTACCATATGGTACAGGGTACCATATGGTACAGGGTACCATATAGTACAGGGTACCATATGGTACAGATACAGGGATTCCTATGGAAATAAGTCACCCTGACTTTTTTGGGTTATCCTAGGATCTTTCCACATATGCTGCTTATGTATGATAATCTGTGTAACTGTGTTGGTGTACACCTGAATAAACTTACTCAAGTGCATGTGGCATCATAAGTAAGTTTATTCAGGTATACACAAATACAGTTACATAGATTATCATACATAGCAGCATATGTTTAGAGAACCTAGGATATCCCAAAAAAGTCAGACAGACATATGAATTTCCATTAGGGTCCCTGTACCCTGTACAATGTACCATATGGTATAATGTACCATATGATACCATTGTATGATATGGTACCATTTACCATATAGTACAATGTACCATATGGTTCAAAACCATAGAATTCCACTTCAGATCCACATCCATCAGTCTTAGAACTATAACTTGGGAATAGGAGAGTCAGAATTCGCCCGGGGAGTGAGAGCTTCCATGTCGCCAAGCATGGTGAACAAAGCTACTTAGGTGGTGTTCCCACAATGCCATGTGGACGCCCAGATTTTTTGTATACTGTGCACACTGACCACGCAGACCCATTCTCTTAGATGTAGGCCTACCAGCCTTCTTGCGCTAAATTTGAGGCTGTTATCACTACTTTCCTCCTGACTATTGTTCTTGCTTTTAAAGAAGGTTACAAGGTTTTGCTGCTTGACATTTTTTTGTCTCCATTTTGTATTGTTTCAAATTCTACAACACAGTGACACAAGAAATAATTTGCTTAACAAAATACAGTGAAATTTCTCTATAGCAGACATTGGTGGAAATAAAATAAGTGTCCATTATAAAGATAAAGATAAAGGTTTATTTCTTTGTAAAGGTTACAATGTTTAATTACAATTTTGGTTTGCTAAGTACAAAGAAAGCCACTATCATGCCGGGGCATTTCAGGCAGACTAATCCTAATACAGTGGACCCCCGGATTTCATACTGCTCCCAACTCGAACAATTATGTAAGTGCATTTTTGTAAGTGATTTTCTAAGTATATTTTTGGAAGTCTAAACGAATTAATCTAATTTACATTTGTCCTTATGGGAACAAATTCGTTTGGTAACGGCACTCGAACGGCATTCTGGAACGAATTATGGCTGATAACCGGGGGTCCACTGTACATAGTAACCACTTAAAACTAGACAAGATAATAGTACATAGTAACTACTTAACCCTTTCAGGGTCCAAGGGGGTCTCCGAAACTCGTTCTCAGGGTCCAAGAATTTAAAAAAAAAAAAAATTTCTTATGAAATGATAGAGAATCTTTTTCCGATCATAACGCCACAAAAATTATGAAATTTGATTGAAAACTAACGGAATTATGCTTTCGCAAAGTTACCGGTATCAATGACATTTACGCATCGGCGATTTCGCCCACTTTGAGCCCTATTTTCGGCAAATTCTAATGTTTCAGTCTACTAAAATTATAGCTATTTCGCTAGAACTCCATTTCTTCTATCGATTGAGTACAAGAAACTGCCTATTTACCAATTACAACTACCCAAAATAGTGGTCAGAAAATGGCAATTTGGCCAATTTCACACAAATTTCAAACGATGCCAATTTCAAAATAGGGTCCAGAATAAAACAGAATTCCTGGCACAAACATCTCCAGTGCTTAGTCTCATTCCTGGCACTACAACATACATCTATCTTCTATGTTCATTAGTCACGTTTCCAGACCCCTCCTACATTACTTTTGCTTATCATTTTGAATTTTTATTCTCACAAAAAAATAGAAGATTTACTGTTATGATAATATATCTTCCATTCTATCAAATGAGACCAAGAAAACGAGAATACATCAATAAATATCATACGAAAATAGACAGCAAAGTCGCTGTTTTAAACCAAAAATACGGTCAGTTTTTTTTTTTCCTCATTATGCAATGTGTGGTTCAGGAATTTTTTTATACTGCGCACACTGACTGCACAGACCCATTCTATCACATCTTGGCTTAACAGCCTGTTTCTGCTTGATTTGAGGGCGCTAGAATTTAGGCGTACTAGTACGTCAATAATCACAGGGCGTAAGCCGTACTAGTACGTCATTAACCCTGAAAGGGTTAAAACTAGACAAGATAATGGTACATAGGAACTTCTTAAAACTAGTCAAGAAATAGTGGTTAACTGTATTACAATCTTATTTAATCTTAATGCTAATGTGAGGTAGTCAAGGTGGAGGTTTATAAGTACAGTGGTACCCCGACTTACGATATTTTTTCATTCCAGAATGCTGTTCAAGTGCCATTACCAAACGAATTTATCTCCATAAGAAATGATGTAAAATAGACTAGTCCTTTTAGACCCCCAAAATTACACTTACAAAAACATTTAAAAAAATAAACTTACATAAAAGGGTGTGTTTGGGGACCATCGTAAGTCGGGGTACCACTGTATGTATAATATTCTTGAAGTTGCACATAATAAAAACAATATTACAAATAATAGTTCAGGCAGTAATATTTCATGGATTGGCAGAAGTTAAAAGCCTAGAGGTCACATAATATAACTAATTAGCAGTTGTTTTGGTTGATTTGGTTAATATTAGAGGCGTTAGTATATAAAAAACTGTTCAGATGTTCAGTGTATATAAATGTTTCATCTGAAAAGTTTTGTATATCCCAACATCTCCATAACAGACACTTATTGCATTTCCACCAGTGTCTGCTATAGAGAAATTTCACGTACTCGTTTACCGAGGACTCGGACTTACGACAGGCTCTCTGACTAGTATCCATACGTACTTAAATAATGTATATTAGAGCTGATTTCCTCTGTTCTGTTTATTATAATATACAGTACACTACTCTATAAACATTTAAAAATATACCAGAAATGTTATAAATACAGTAGACCCTCATTTAGCACATTAGTTACGGTCCTGAAAACATCGTGTAAGCTAAAATCGTTAGATAATTAGAAGAACTTATGGGAAAAATAGGGTTATGTTCCTGGGAGTCCTCAAAAAGCCAAACAAGTTTTTTTAGACCAACAGATCTTGCAAAAATTGAAGGCGAATATGCAATTGTAGTTCATTGTCGTGATATATTACTGCTTAAGACTACAAATGCAATAGAAATAATAGTATTTCTTACCTTAAACTGTGGGTAATGATGTTTGTGGATGATTGTAAAGAGAGTGGAGAGTTATGCTGTGGCCTTACTGGGCTGAGGTGGATGGTAGAGGTTCTGGTACTGAAGTCGATGGTTGTACTAGAGTGTCTAACTTTAAGTCATTCAGTCAGTCAAGTCATTCAGTAAGTCAGTCAAGTCATTCAGTAAGTCAGGCAAGTGATTCAGTAAGTCAGGCAAGTGATTCAGTAAGTCAGGCAAGTGATTCAGTAAGTCAGGCAAGTGATTCAATAAGTCAGGCAAGTGATTCAGTAAGTCAGTCAAGTGATTCAGTAAGTCAGTCAAGTGATTCAGTAAGTCAGTCAAGAGATTCAGTAAGTCAGTCAAGTGATTTAGTAAGTCAGTCAAGTGATTCAGTAAGTAAGTCTGTCGTGTCAGTATCATATATACACTTGTTTAGTGTATCTTTATAAAGCTGGTCCCTTTGCGTGTGACGTCACGGTACCCGCTGATGTCAGAGGCTCAGCGCATGTGCACAGCCTATCATAGGCAGACTGCCTCACTAACGTTAGACCTACAGGCGAGACAGACGGTGTGCTGGACTCTCCTTGACTCACTGTAAATATACCGTAACCATCCAACAAGGAGTATCTTTGACCTCCTATATATCTCTCCCAAGACCCACACGACAAGTCAAGTGATTCAGTAAGTCAGTCAAGTGATTGAGTAAGTCAGTCAAGTGATTGAGTAAGTCAGTCAAGTGATTCAGTAAGTCAGTCAAGTGATTCAGTAAGTCAGTCAAGTGATTCAGTAAGTCAGTCAAGTGATTTAGTAAGTCAGTCAAGTGATTCAGTAAGTCAGTCAAGTGATTCAGTAAGTCAGTCAAGTGATTCAGTAAGTCAGTCAAGTGATTCAGTAAGTCAGTCAAGTGATTTAGTAAGTCAGTCAAGTGATTTAGTAAGTCAGTCAAGTGATTCAGTAAGTCAGTCAAGTGATTCAGTAAGTCAGTCAAGTGATTCAGTAAGTCAGTCAAGTCAGTGAGTCATTCAGCCAAGCCAGTGAGTCATTCAGCCAAGTCAGTAACTCATTCAGTCAAGTCAGTAAGTCATTCAGTCAAATCAGTAAGTCATTCAGTCAAGTCAGTAAGTCATTCAGTCAAGTCAGTCAGTCAGACTTATGTTTACCTCTTTTTATGTGTACAAAGATTTATCAAAATGCAATGAAAATGAGAAAATGTATGTAAATAAACACAGCAAGCTTCCCTATTGTCGTCCTGCACACGTATGAATCAAACTGAATGCTGGGAGGGATGCGTGGGTGAGTGAGGGTGGCTGGGGATAGCAGTAGGACTCCCCCACTGACTCAATGGTTTAACCCACCGCAGGCGACCTCGCGCTCAAAATTTTTTCCCCTCCAGCGAATCGTCTAATACAGTGGTCCCTCGGTTTTCGTGCATCTCCAAACTCGAACATTTATGTAAGTGTATTTTCGTAAGTGCTGTTGCAAGTGTATTTTTGGGGGTCTGAAATAGACTAACCTACGTGACATTATTTCTTAAGGAAGTAAATTCGTTCGGTAATGGCACTTGAGCAGCATTCTGGAACGAATTTTCGGCGAAAACCGAGGGACCACTGTATAAGGTTTACGTCGTGTTAGATAAAAATGTGCCACAATTCTTCAATCGCGTAATACCCAAAACGCGCAACATAAAGTCGTGATAAATGAGGGTCTACTGTAGTGCAAAGGTAACATTAAAACAATATCAAAGATGGTTGACACAAACCCACTACCATTATAGTATGCTCCACACTTAGCGACGAATTTGTTTACCGACATGGTCTTAGGAATGGAACTCCGTCATTAAGCGAGGAGAGGCTGTACTACAACACAATACATGCAGGAAGTGACTAATGTGTGTTTTCAACACAAGACTGAATAAACACTAAACAAAGTGTATATGTATCTATACTCGTCATTGCAGGCTGCACTGTCCCACTCAAGATTGAGGCGCCTGCAATAACTTTTTCGCGGACCGGCAGAAAATTTCTGCAGACCGGCGGTTGAAAACGACTGCTCTATACAGTACAGTATAAGAAAAAAGTTCTTTGAAGTAATTTTATTTTGGTATTATTACTAGTGTGAACTATACTGATTGATTTACTAATGAAATTTTCATTCATTACAGTTGCTGTAAATATTTATCATTAATAATTCATTATTAAGTGCAAAATTATATAACACTTCTTTGGTGACTATTTATTGTTGACATAGTACCCGATAAATTATTTTTTTTTTATTTTCAGTCATATAGGTTAGCCTGTAGATCTTTGGTTGCTGGTAATTATTTTTAGATACTGTGCTTGCAAGGATCAGCAAAGGCATTACATTTTGGATAGAATAGTTAATGTTGATAAAATGTTTTACTTGTTGCACAGTTGCATAGTATCATACTACTGTATTATAAAATTGTTGCAATTTGTTGCATAAAGTTCAAAACAATCTTTTCGTGTAATAAATTTTTTTGCTAGTCTTAGAAGGCATATTTGATAGGTTTACTGAATCAGTGTTTTGTATTTGTTTTTTCTGTGCTTTGATTAACGTATTAATAAGTTTAGACTAATGGTACCTAGATGTTCAAGATCTAGTCTTATTTATCTGTATTGTATTTAGGCCGATGATACATTATTGATTAAAACTGAAATTGTTGTTTTATGTTATGGATTATTATTATCTATTGATTTCAGGCCCCAGGAGTTTTGGTGCAAATAGCCATTGTGGTAAAAAAAATTCTTATCAACAATAGATCTCAAATTATTAAAGTTTTTAGGAAATAAAGCTTAAACAATTAAAATAAATTTAAAAACTCATTAAATTGTATTTATTCTCAGGGTTTTTGTTTTTATATAAGCTAACAGCTTTTCTTCAATCATTGTATTTCGTGAGTCATTGTATTTCCTTGTAAATTTAGCTAAGTCTTCTATTTCTCCACACACAAAATATATTTTCATGAAATCTGTTTATTTAACATGTTTTACTACATGGTGCCATATAGCTGGATAAAATTTACACATCTTTTTATTTTTTTAGTTCTTTAAAATAGTATTGAACTTATAGGTGAGTGGTAGTGTGTTCAGCTTAGTCTAAAAGAACTTAAGTTTAATCCCTGTGTGAAGTAAGAAGTATAGGCACACAACACTTCTTTTTGAGTTGGCTGAAATGTTTATGTTTTACTTTGCAATTACCAACATGTAACTTACAACGTGTATGTGATTTTATACTAATTTTTCTGTTCTCATGTTTACTTGGAATATTTTAGATAATGAGCCTTCGCTAGAACTCCATTTGTTCTATTGATTGAGTACAAGAAACCACCCATTTACTGATTTCAACTACCCAATAAAGTGGTCAGAAATTGGCAATTTGGCCAATTTCACACAAATTTCAAAAGATGCCAATTTCAAAATAGGGTCCAGGATAAACAAGACAGACATTCCTGGCACTAAAATAACATTTTCTCTGTTCATTAGTCAGCTCCAGCCCTCTATATTACTCTTGCTTTATATTTTGAATTTTTATTCTCACAAAATAGTAGATTTACTTAATGTACACTACTGATTATTGTAAAATGGTATAAATAATATCAGCACACTTGTGAAAGACTATTAGACTCACCAGTTGACGTGTATTGACGTGTGACGTGATTTGTTTACTCTTGAACTTCGGCAAAAATCGAACATTTCCACTACTTCGAGCTCAATTTCAAGGTACAGTGGTACCTCGACTTACGATGGTCCCCAAACTCACCCTTGTATGTAAGTTTATTTTTTAAATGCTTTTGTAAGTGTAATTTGCGTGTCTAAAGGACTAGTCTATTTTAAACATTTCTTAAGGAGATAAATTTGTTGGAATGACACTTTGAACAGCATTCTGAATGAAAAATATCTAAGTCGGTTACACTGTACTTTTCATATGATACATAAAGCATCTCATTTCTGTAATATATCTTCATTCTATCAAATGAGACCAAGAAAACTAGAATACAACCATAAATACCATATGAAAATAACTGCAAAGTCGCTGTTTAACCAAACACAGACAGAGTTTTATTTCTCATTATGCACTGTGCTGGATTTGTTTAACTAGCAAGCTGACCACACAGACCCATTCTTACATTTAGGCCTACCAGCTTTCTCCGCTCGATTTGAAGGTGCTAGAATTTTGGCGTATAGTACGGCACCGACCCTGGCTCATGCCGTACATGTACGGCACCGACCTGAAAGGGTTAAGGACATTTGTGCAAAGTGGAGTGAGGTGCAAGTTTGTGGAGAATATCAACTTAACAAGGTGTTGCAAGCCGTGTCTGCAAATGTTCAATGACAATGCATAGTCCCTTTCAGCAAATCTTAAGAACGCTAGAAACAGACCTTCTGGACAGATTTTTGTGCGATGGTACAGTGACTCAAGCTGGTCCTAGTGCCAGTAAAAGACAAAGAAGGGAAGTAACCCTGATAGGGACTTGATACTAAAGTCCTATGGAAGGGATTCCTTCAAAACAAACTCTCTCCTCATCCTCCTCGCTGTCTTCCATACTCTAATAAGAGTCTTCAATAAATGTAAAACTGATTTAAATGTTCATTTATCCATTAAAATTAGTGCTTTATATTTATTTCTCATTGTTTTCTGTATGTAAAACTAGTTATTCTCTATAAAATAAATGTATTTTTTGTTAATATTTTTGAGTGTCTGGAACGGATTAATTGGATTTACATTATTTCTTATGGGAAATATTGCTTCAGTTTTCGTAGAATTTGGTTTTCATCAGACACTCTGGAACGAATTAAAACCGACAAAAACCGAGGTTTCATTGTACAGGTGTTCCTTACTTAATGCTGTAAATGTGCTCCATGGCAATCAGATCATCAGCACTTAATTCTGCAATGTAAAAATCTTCAATATTTTTGTGGACCATACTCCTTGCATATGGCAATTGTATATCACATGGAATTCTTCTTCTTTCTTTTAACACGTCGGCCGTTTCCCACCGAAGTGGGGTGGCCCAAAATGAAAAACGAAAGTTTCCCATTTTACATTTAGTAATATATACAGGAGAAGGGGTTACTAGCCCCTTGCTCCCAGCATTTTAGTCGCCTCTTACGACACGCATGGCTTACGGAGGAAGAATTCTGTTCCACTTCCCCATGGAGATAAGAGGAAATAAGAACAAGAACTAGTAAGAAAATAGAAGAAAACCCAGAGGGGTGTGTATATATATGCTTGTACATGAATGTGTAGTGTGACCTAAGTGTAAGTAGAAGTAGCAAGATGTACCTGAAATCTTGCATGTTTATGAGACAGAAAAAAGACACCAGCAATCCTACCATCATGTAAAACAATTACAGGCTTTCGTTTTACACTCACTTGGCAGGACGGTAGTACCTCCCTGGGCGGTTGCTGTTTACCAACCTACTACCTAAAAATTTTTTTTATATTAAAGTCCAGGGTTTATTCCCTGGACCCCAGCAATGAGATTCGCTCCTCTCATCGCTTGGCAATGGCGACCCATGGAATTACCAGTAGAAATAGGATATCAAACAGTAGTGCATTTACACAAAACAAAACTGCATGAAGGAAAGGAAACCTACATTGGCTATATTCTTGGTAGTTATCATATAATGCATCATGACATCTGAACTTTATGAAGATGACATATGTAAGCTTAACCCTTTGAGGGTCCAGACTCCCAATCTGAAAATTCCCCACAGGGTCCAAGAATTTAAATTTGTTTTTTCTTATGAAATGGTAGAGAAACTTTTTCTGAAAGTAATAAAACAAAAAGTATGAAATTTGATAAAAAATTGACGAAATTACGCTCTTGCGAATTTTGCTGTGTCAGCAATATTTACGCATCGGCGATTTTGCCCACTTTGAGAGCTATTTTCGGCCAATTGCATTGTTCCATTAGACCAAAGTCTTAACTATTTCGCTAGTATGTGTTGTTCCATTTTATCTATTGAGCACAAGAAATTACCCAGTCAACTATTTCAACTACCCAATAAAGTGATTGGAAATTAGTAATTTGGCCAATTTCACACACAGTTCAAAATATTCCAATTTCCAAATAGGGTCCAGAATAAACAATGCAGGCATTTCTGGCACTAAAATAACATTTCTTATGTTTATTAATTATGTTTCTAGGCTTTACAGATGAATTCCATTTTGATTTTTGTTCACATAAAGAAATTTTATTCACACCAAAAAATAAAAGATTTACTGTTATGCAATATTGTAATAATTGTATAAATAATATCAGTGCATTCATGAACGCATATTAGACCCACCAGCTAACGTGTATTGGATGTGTGATGTGATTTGTTTACTCTTGAACATCGAAAAAATTGAACATTTCTGCTACTTTGAGCTCAATTTGAAGCTATTTTCAGTACAGTGGACCCTTGGTTTTCGTGAGTCGTGGTTATCATGAATTTTGGTTATCGACAACTTTTTTCATCAAACTATAGGCTTGGTTTTCGTGATTTGCCTTGGATTTTGGTGGTGGTACGGTACATGTCCCAGTGGCCCTGCGCACACAAAGCCTGCCACAGATGCACTCAGCGGCAGTTTGGCATTGTTTATCAGCGAGTGAGCATCACACCCTGCATTCATACGAAACGTTTCGCAATAATCCAGTGTAAAGATTTCAAAATAATCCAGTGTTTTATGTGCTTTCAACTGCTAAATAAGACACTATGGCCCCAAAGAAAGATCCTAGTGTCAGGCCTTTGGTAAAGAAGGTGAGAAACACAATAGAATTAAAGAAAGAAATCATTGAGAAAAATGAAAGGGGGTACGTGTGGCTGATCTTGCCAGAATGAATGAGAAGCCCCATTCAACCATCACTTCCATCATGGGGAAGAAAAAGGAAATCAAGGAAGCTGATGTTGTGAAAGGGGTAAATGTGATAATGAAACAGAGGTCACAAACAGTCGAACATAGTATGGAGAAATTGTTGTTGTTGTGGAACCAACAAAAACAATTAGCAGGAGATAGTGTTGTGCAGTCAATAATTTGCAAAAGGCAAAGGCATTGCATGCCGATCTTGTAAAGAAAATGCCTGGAACGAGTGCTGATGTTAGTGAATTTAACCCTTTCGGGGTCGGTGCCGTACTAGTACGCCCAAATTCTAGCGGCCTCAATTTAAGCAGAAAACGTCTGGTAGGCATACATATGAAAGAATGGGTCTGTGTGGTCAGTATGCGCAGTATAAAAAATCCTGCAGTACACACTGCATAATGAGAGAAAAAACTGACTGTTTTTTTCGATTAAAACAGCGACTTTGCAGTCGATTTTCGTATGGTATTTATTGATGTATTCTCGTTTTCTTGGTCTCATTTGATAGAATGGAAGATATATTACAGAAATAGAGATGATTTTGATTGGTATGACAATGACAAGTACCTTAAAATTGAGCTCAAAGTAGCGAAAATGTTCGATTTTTGACGATGTTCAAGAGTAAACAAATCACACCATGCCTCCAATACACATCAACTGGCGAGTCTTATATTCATGCACAAGTGCTCTGATATTATTTATACCATTTTTACAATGATGCAGTTGTATACATAACAGTAAATCTTTTATTTTTTTTGAGAATAAAAATTCAAAATGAAAAGCAAAAGTAATGGAACAGGGGCCTGGAGACGTAAGTAATGAACAGAGAATACAGTGGTACCTCGAGTTATGATGGTCCCCAAAATCGCCCTTTTATGTAAGTTTATTTTTTTAAATGCTTTTGTAAGTATATTTTTGGAGGTGTAAAAGGACTAGTCTATTTTACATTATTCCTTATGGGGATAAATTCGTTTGGTAATGGCACTTGAACAGCATTCTTGAACGAAAAAATATCGTAACTCGAGGTACCACTGTATGTTATTTTAGTGCCAGGAGTATCTGCCTTGTTTACTCTGGACCCTATTTTGAAATTGGCATCGTTTGAAATTTGTGTGAAAATGGAAAATTGCCATTTTCTGACCACTATTTTGGGTAGATGAAATTGATAAATAGGCAGTTTCTTGTACTCAATCGATAGAAGAAATGGAGTTCTAGCGAAATAGCTATAATTTTAGGAGACTGAAACATTAGAATTTGTCGAAAATAGGGCTCAAAGTGGGCAAAATCGATGATGCGTAAGTGTCATGGCTACCGCTAACTTCGCGAAAGCATAATTCCGTTAGTTTTCGATCAAATTTCCTAATTTTGGTGGCGTTATGATCGGAAAAAGATTCTCTATCATTTCATAAGAAAAAATTAATTTTTTTTTTTTTCAAAAAATTTTCGACCCCAGGAACACTTTCCTGAGAAGGCCTGTCGACCCCCAAAGGGTTAAGGCCAGCAAAGACTGGTTCGAAAATTTCAAAAAGCGAAGTGGCATACACAGTGTTGTAAGGCATGGTAAGGGAGCAAGTTCAGATAACCATGGGCTGAAAAATTTGTGCATGAATTCAAGGAGTACATAGAGACTGAAGAATTTCTCCCCCAACAAGTGTTCAATTGTGACAAAACAGGCCTCTTTTGAAAGAAAATGCCAAAGAGGACCTACATCACCCAGGAGGAAAAGGCACTGTCAGGACACAAGCCTGTAAAAGACAGGCTAACTCTCTTGTTCTGTGGTAATGCTAGTGAGGATTTAAAAATGAAGCCTTTAATCATGTATCACTCTGAAAATCCCAGAGTGTTCAAGTAAAACAGTGTCGCCAAGATTAAATTGTGTGTGTTGTGAAAGGCTAACAGTAAGGCGTGGGTCACGAGGGAAATTTTCCTTGATTGGTTCAATGAAGTGTTTGGCCCGAGTGTGAAAAAATACCTGGAAAATAAATTGCCACTCAAGTGCCTTCTCGTAATGGACAGTGCTCCCGTTCACCCTCCAGATTTGGATGACCAAATGGTGGAGTTTAGTTTCATCACAGTGAAGTTTTTGCCCCCTAATACCACTCCTCTCATCCAGCCCATTGACCCTAAGAGAGTTCTGGAAGGATCACTTCAGTATCCTCAATTGCATAAAGATTATAGATAAGGCTTGGCAGGGAGTGACTTCCAGGATGCTGAACTCTGCTTGGAGAAAATTGTGGCCAGAATGTGTCCAACAGAAGGATTTTGAAGGGTTTGGGGCTGACCCTGATGACCCTACGCCTGTTGTGGAATGTATTGTGGCATTGGGGAATTCCATGGGGTTGGATATGTGTGGCGAGGATGTGGAAGAGTTAGTGGAGGACCACAGTGAAGAGCTAACCACTGAAGAGCTGCAAGAGCTTCATCTGCAACAGCAACAGACCACAGCTCAGGAAATTGCTTCAGAGGAGGAAGGAGATGGAAGAAGGTGCCTTCTTCAAAGAATAAGGACATTTGTGCAAAGTGGAGTGAGGTGCTAACGTTTGTGGAGGAACATCACCCTGACAAAGCTCTTGCAAGCTGTGTCGGCAACATGTACAATGACAATGCCATGTCCCATTTTAGGCAAATCATAAAGAGACGCCAGAAACTGAGCTTTCTGGAACAATATTTTGTGTGACAGGGGCCCAGTGACTCTCAAGCTGGTCCTAGTTCCATTAAAACACTAAGAAGGGAAGTAACCCCGGATAAGGACTCGGTATCTGAAGTCTTTATGGAAGGTGATTCCCCTTTCAAACAATAGTAACTTGTCCCTCTCTCCTCCTCCAGTCTTCCATAAAGGTTAGTGTGATATTATTGCTTTACTATATTGATTTGTCATTGTTTTCTGTATGTAAATCTATATTTAATCTCTAAAAAAATTATTTTTTGTTAATACTTTTGGGTGTCTGGAATGGATTAATTGGATTTACATTATTTCTTATGGGGAAAATGGTTTTGGTTTTTGTGAATTTTGTTTTTTGGCAGACTCTCTGGAATGGATTAATCACAAAAACCAAGGGTCCACTGTACTAAAATCAATCAAAATTATCTCTATTTCTATAAAATATCCTCCATTCTTTCAAATGAGACCAAGAAACCTCAAATACAACCATAAAAATCAAACGAAAATACACCACAAAGTCACTGTTTTAATCCAAAAGCTCAGTCACAGTTTTTTTCTCATGCACTGTGTGCTGCAGGATTTGTTTTATATGTTGCACACTTACCACATAGATGCATTCTCTCATATGTAGGCCCAAATTTACTGCTCACAGCTTATTCGAGTGAGCTGAGCTCATGACATAGAACTATGGCTTGGACCCTGGCCTCAAAGCCGTAGAACTATGGGACGGACCCTCAAAGAGTTAATTACCAATCAAGAAAATATGTATTATTAAACTGATTTGTTCATGCTTGCAAACAAATCTTATAACTGCTTTACTATGACACATGTTGACCCTTGCTGATTTTGTTACTACTGTAATATGTTTTGATATAAAGTCATGCATTTAAGTTATACATTTAAAGTTGAATATCTGTTTTGAATTGTCATATCTGTACACTTTAGGCCTCTTTAAGGGGGGCTCCTTGTCGCGGTAAAGAGGCTATCGGTCTGAGGAATTGGACCTCTTGGTCTTCTTCCTCAGACCGAACCTAATTATCCCCCAATCCCCCCTCCCCTTTCCCATCTTCCCTTCCTCCCTTTCCTCCCTCCTCTCCTCTTCCTCATCCCTCCCTTATTCCCTTCCCATTTTTACCCTGTGAGCTTCTCTCCACAGGCATTCTGGTTCCTAGGTAGGAGGAAGGGTACCGTGGTCCATCCCATTCCGTTGAGGTTCTTGGCGGTGGCGTAGTTTGCTGTGGAATCTGGATTGCCTGGGGATGTCCCGATCCCTCTCCGGTCTCCCGGGGGGTGGCTTTGGGTATCTTTTGGGTGACGGGTGTATCTCTGGAGGCCACCTTTCGGATTCCAGGGGTGGTGGCCGAAGGATGTATGCTTTGTGGCGGGTATCCAGCCGCCCTCTCTTTTGTCCGCCGAGGTGGCTCAGTGGATGTGAGGTTGCTATCCTGGATTGCTGGTTTACTGGCATGAAGGGTAGGGTATGGCATGGGTTCCATGCAGCATCTGCACTACTTGCTCCTAGGAGCTATTCCTCCACGTTCTCCCCTTTTTTTATTCTTTTTTTCTTTTTATTTTATTTTCTTCTTTCTTTTTTTTCTTAAAAAACAAAAAGAAAGAAGTAACTTAACCAAGGACGACCCAATCCGTGAACCTACTACCCCCGGGCCCCTTCCTGATACCGCACCAAGTTCTGACCCTACCTCGTTAATGGACAACTCTTCGGACACCTCCAATACCCCTGTACCTCTTGCTGGTGCCAGTTCGTCACCTGCTTCAGGTACCAGGGTTCCGACCGGCCCTTTTGACACGTCTGACCTTCGTTCTTCTGACCTTGATTCCGGCTTCTCCCTCTACGGTGCGGCAATTTTCGGATTGCTCGACTGTCATACGTCGGACCACCTCCGGTCCCACCTCCAAATGACCAAGACCCTTACATGACGATTCGACACTTCCTTCTCATTCATCTCAGAAACGACCAGCACGTCACGCACTCCCCTTAAACACTTTGTTTCACACTACTCAATGGACAAAGTTTTTTACTCTAAGACCGACTACTCCAACTACCTATCTTTCCGATTATAGTGCAATGGACCCTCGCTATTCGAACACTCCAAAACTCACCCTTTTATGTAAGTTTATTATTGTAAGTGCTTTTATAAGTGTATTTTTGGGGGTCTGAAATTGACTAATCTAATTTACATCATTCCTTATGGGTATAGTACTTAGTGAATAAGTCTTTAGAATAAACTGCCCCTAATGCCATGGCATGCCAGTGGCTCTCCTTGCATTACAGTTTTATATTTGTAACTACCAATAACAGTGTACACTTGTAACATGCATCAAAATAAAAATATTATTATTATATTATTATTATTATTATTATTATTATTATTATTATAAATTCATTTGGTAACAGCACTTGAACAGCATTCTGGAATGAGGGTGAGTTTTGGAGTGTTCGAATAGTGAGGGTCCACTGTATTGGTAAAGCTCTCCTACGCCATGTAGGTAAAGATATCTCATTTCACGCTCTCAAGAGCGGCACTCGTATCTCCACGGTCCAGAATGTTGGCCAAGCTCGCGATCTTTCTCTCCTTACGCCCATAGATACTATTCCTATCACTATTGACAAACATCATTCTATCAATTCTTGTAGTGGCACTGTCATATTACCCCACACCATTGTCCAACGTAATTTCCAGACATGTGGTGATGACATTCTGGAGCAGCTTCAGCTCCAAGACCTCCCTATCCTTAAAGTTGACACTTTTGTCTTCCCTGCCCATAAGCGAAGACGTTATCCTTGCAATATAGCTTGTTTAACATTTGACTGCCGTGAACTTCCACCCTCGGTCTACATTGCAGGTCACCGTTTACAAGTTCGAAGTGCCCTCAGAACAGTGTGAACGCGTTTTGGTCATCCAGCGAAATATTGCAGGTCCATGGCCGAATGCCCAGTCTGTGGTGCCGACGACCATGCCAGTCCTTCTTGTAATCCACCTCCCTCTTGCCTTAACTGTCATGAGGCGCATCCATCGTACTCTCGCCGTTGTCAGGTTTACCTAAATGAGTGGGAAATCCATTGTCTCAAAGAGGCGGAAGGCTTCTCATATGCTATGACCGTCTCTCATCTACGCCTTCAAGGGAGACTTCCCCGTATTTCCTATTCTCGCATTGCTAAACGTCCCCCCACTTCTGGGGTCACAACTTACGCGGCTTCCTCTGTGGTCGCCCCATCTTCAGTCACCCCTGTCTCGAAATCTTTTGCTGTTCTTGGCTCCGAGGTCCCTACCTCAGCATCCATACTGTCTTCACCCCTTCCTTACTTACTCGCACAGTTCTGTCTTCACGCCCTCATCCAACACCTAATTCTCACCGTCCCTCTTCTTCTCATAAGTCCAGCAAAAAATCCCCATTGCCGGGTTCTTCACCTCCGACTAGTTCTGTAACGTGTGAGGAGGTTCATCCTCCTCCTCGTTCAAAATCTTCATCCCCTGTCCCCTCCCAAGTTTCTTCCTTGACTGCCCCCCCCCCCAGGAGTGGTAAATTCTCCCCCGACCCGGCTCCTGTTCTTCGGGTTGCCGGTGTCGATATAGCACACCCTCTTGCCGTTGCCACTGAAATTTTTAATCATCTGGTCCACATTTCTCAGGGGCTCCATCTATGTCCCTCGTTCCCTCGTTCCTTTCTTCTAGGTCTGCCAGCGAGTTAAAGCAATTAGATTTTTCTTCTCTCAGAGAAAAATCTTATAATGTGCCTTTTTCCCTTCAAGAACTGGAGGCAACACTCCGCTTGCTGATCATCGGCAGCTGGGCCAAACGGCATACATATTCGTATGCTACAGCATTTACATCAGTCTGCTCTTGCTGTCCTCTTACGACTCTTTAATCATATATTGTCGCAAGGAGTTATTCCCCAGCTGTGGAAGTCTGCTATTGTTCTCCCTTTTCGCAAACCGGGTACTACGGGACATGATACCTCCCACTACCGTCCCATCGCTCTTACCAGTGCAGTTTGCAAGGTGATGGAATGTCTAGTTAATAGACGTTTGATGTGGTATTTAGAGACTCACAGTAGTCTCTCCACTAGCAAATATGGCTTTCGGAAGGGCCGTTCTGCCATTGACCCCTTACTGCGCTTGGATACGTATATTCGTAATGCCTTTGCTAATAACCACTCGGTTATTGCCATCTTTTTTGACCTTGAGAAGGCTTATGACACAACTTGGAGTTATAATATCTTGCCCCAGGCCCACTCCTTAGGCCTCCGTGGCAATCTACCATTTTTCCTTAAGGCCTTCTTAACTGAAAGACATTTCCGTGTCCGGGTTAGTAATGCGCTTTCCCTGGAGTTTATCCAAGCTGAAGGTGTCCCCTAGGGATGTGTTCTGAGCACAACACTCTTTCTCCTTGCTATAAATAATCTGGCATCTGTTCTCCCATCCAATATTTGGTCATCGCTTTATGTTGATGACTTTGCTATAGCTTGTGCGAGTGCTGACTGTCACCTCATTGCAGTTTTCCTCCAGCATGCCATCAACCGGGTTTCCGATTGGGCCACCACTCACGGGTTTAAATTTTCTAGTGGCAAAACTCATTAAATTGCGTTTACTAGACGTTCAGTGGTCTCTGATCATCCATTGTACCTATACGGCTTATGTATCCCAGACCGTGATACAGTCAGGTTTCTCGGCCTCCTGTTTGACCGTCGATTGTCCTGGAAACCTCACATTACCTCTCTGAAGGCAACTTGTCATAGCCGGCTGAACCTCCTTAAAATCCTAGCACATCTTTCATGGGGGGCTGATTGTAGAACTCTCCTTCGCCTGCACTCAGCCCTAATTTTATCGAAACTCGATTATGGTGACCAGATATATTCGGCGGCCTCCCCTCCTACTCTTTCCAGCCTTAATCCCATACATCAGCAGGGATTGCATTTATGCCTTGGTTCATTTCGTTCTTCCCCGGTTGAGAGCCTTTATGTAGAAGCGAACATAACTTCCTTGTCCGATCGTCGTGATGCACATTGCCTTCGCTATTATGTTCGCTCTCATGACCTTCGCAATCCTTCCATGTATAGGATTGTCACAGATGTTAGTAGATGCTCATTATTTGTTCGTCGACCCTGTTTACTTCATCCCTTTTCTCTTCGTCTACATTCGCTCTTGTCTTCCCTTCAGCTGCCACCTTTCTATGTTCATGTGACATCTCCCTTTTCCCTGCCCCCTTGGGAAGTTCCTGCTGTCCGTGTCTGTTCTTTTCCTCTGCCTTGTGTGAAAGCCCAACTACCTACGGCGGCTTCTCGCTCTCTTTTTCTAGACCACTTCCGTTCTCATTCCCATGCTATTGGAGTGTACACTGATGGTTCTAAGTCATCGGACGGCGTTGGATTCGCAGCAGTGTTTCCGGACAGCGTTGTGCGAGCGCATCTATTATCCTCGGCTAGCATATTTACGGCTGAATTGTATGCCATTCTTGTGGCACTTATCCATATTGCATCTATGCCTGTGTCACCATTTGTGGTCGTTTCAGACTCCTTTAGTGCTTTACAGGCTCTCCGAAAATTTGATACACCTCACCCCCTAGTTCTTCATATCCACCTTTGGTTACGCCGTATCTCTAGCAAACACAAAGATATTGTTTTTTGTTGGGTCCCTGGTCATGTTGACGTACAGGGCAATGAACAGGCAGACACTGCTGCGCGGTTAGCAGTGCATGACCTTCCAGTTTCATATAGAGGTGTTCCATTCACGGACTATTTTGCAGTCATTGCTACCCACCTTCGCACCCGTTGGCAACAATGCTGGCCTGACCTGTTAAATAACAAACTTTATTCTATTAAACCGAGTATAGGTTTCTGGCCTTCTTGTCACCAATGTCGAGGTTGGGAGACTACTCTCTCCCGTCTTTGCATCGGCCACACTCGTCTTACTCATGGGTATCTCATGGAGATGCTCCCTGTCCCTCTCTGTGAGCATTGTCAGGTCCCAGTATCTATTCGCCATATTCTGTTGGACTGCCCACTTTATCAACGAGCACGCAGAATTTACCTCCAATGTCGTCTTCGCTCTGCGGCCCTTTCTTTACCTTCTCTTCTTGCTGATGGACCCTCCTTTAATCCTGACTCTCTCATTGACTTTTTGACAGCAACTGACTTACTGCACAAACTCTGAAGGTTATACCTCTAGCACTCCCCTCAGTCCCTTCTACCTCAATCTCTTGCTACCCTCTATCCCTGCACTATCCACTGTCCTGCTGCACTCCATACCCTACTAATCATCCCTCTTCCTCTTACAACCCATTCTCCCTGCATCCTGCCCTAACCTGCTGCGCTGTATGACCCCTGTAGTTTAGCGCTTCTTTTTTATTATAATAATAATGTACACTTTAGGTAAAACAGCTAATCACTGAATAACAGTGAATTCATTTAACTTTTTTAGGGCTACCCTTCCTTGATGGGAGATGACTGATGAGTTAAAAAGAATTGTTTATATTTAATTGTGAAAGTTGTAATGTATGGTTATTAGTTGCCTTTGAGAGGAAAACAAATGTGGAAGAGAATATCACATTTTTTGTATTACTGGTAAGTTTGTACAATATAATGTTGTGTAGAAAAATAATGATTCTGTAAGTGAAGAATTTTAGACTTTGAGGTCAGTGCTGAGTAACCCATAGGGGTCTAGTTTTTGTGAATGCTGTATAATAATAATATTAATAATAATAATACTAGTAGTAATAATAACTTATGAATGACTGAATACCATGTAGCTGTGTTAAGGAAAATGTAGTAATAATTTTGATGGTGTTTGTAGTGATCAGTCATGTGTGCTTTGATTTTTATTGTGAAATACTGTATGTAAGGTAGTTTAGTCTTGTGTGCTTTGATTCTAAGTACAATGTATGTAGGATTTTTTGTCTTGTGTAATTTGATTATAAGTATAAAATACACAAAATAGAGTAATATCATGTGCTTTGATAGTAAGTATGGTATTTTGTACTGTACATTAGATTGTTTAGTCAATCTTACAATTGTTTGCCTCAGTTCTGAAGAAATGTGAAAGTACACTATCTGGTATGCATTAAAAACATACCCTTTCAATTTAAAGTGTACACTTAACTGTTATTTAAACAGTCAGTTTGACTAATGTATCAGTTGTTAAAAATGAAAAAGTAATTACTTTTCTATAAACTATTTTGGATAGTCATAACACATTATCAGAATGAGTGCAATGAGAACATCATTCATAACTAAGTAACCTGTGCTAGATTAGGTCTTTACGTGTTATCTTCGTTACTTAACTGTCAGTGTATGACAATGATACCTCACTTGTTGGACATGCATCCTACCATTGCTTATACTAGTTGCAAAGTACATGTAGCTTTGCAATTGGTGCTGTAGTTTCGTACTAAATTAGATATTTTATACATTCGTGTTGTTGTTACTGCTAGAACTACATTCATACTTTTGCTGAATAATTTAGGATTTACTGGATAAAATCACACAATTTTTTTTTACTGTATAGGTAGATAAAATCTTAAGCCACTTTTATTTTTACTGTATTGATTGATGATACAGTGGACCCTCGGTTAGCGGCCGTAATCCGTTCCAGGAGCTAGGCCTTTAACCGAATTAATATTCCCCATAAGACAAAAATATTCACACAAAAATAATTTTTTTAACAATTAAATCAGTATTACATACCTTTATTGAAGACTAATGCTGGATTCTGGAAGATAGGGAGGAGGAAGTAGGGAGGAGTTAGTTTTTGGAAGGGAATCCCTCCAAAAGGACTTCAGGTAACAAGTCCCTCTCTGGGGTTACTTCCCTTCTTTGTCTTTTAATGCCACTAGGACCAGCTTGAGAGTCACTGGACCCCTACCTCGAAAAATAACTGTCCCGAGTCCTCTGTTTCTGGCGCCTCTTTAACATTTCCCTGAAGTGGAACAAGGTTTTGTCACTAAACATGTTGCAGATATGGCTTGTTTCAGCTTGGTCAGGATGGTGTTTTTCAACAAATGTCTGGACATCATTCCACTTGGAACAAATTTCCCTAATCTCTGCAGAAGGCACCTCCTTCTCTTCCTTTTCCTCCTCCTCTTCTGAAGCAATAGCCTCAACTCTGGTCTGATGATGTTCCAGTTCCAGCTCTTGCATCTCTTCAGTGGTTAGCTCTACCCTGTGGTCCTGCAGCAACTCTTCCACATCCTCACCACTCGCCTCCAACCCCAGGTTGTTCCCCAATGCCACAATATCTTCCACAACAGGCACAGGGTCGTCAGGGTCAGCCTCAAATCCTTCAAAATCCCTCTGTTGGACACAACCTGGCCACAGTGGTCTCCAAGCAGAGTTCAAAGTCCTGGAAGTTACTCCCTCCCAAGCCTTACCTATAAGGCCTATGCAGTTGTAGATATTGAAGTGATTCTTCCAGAACTCTCTAAGGGTCATTTCAGTGTCTGAGGTCACTTCAAAGCACTTCTGAAACACTGCTTTGGTGTAGAGTTTTTTGAAGTTAGAAATGGCCTGCTGGTCCATGGGCTGGAGAAGAGGAGTGGTGTTAGGAGGCAAGAACTTCACTTTTATAAATTTGAAGTCCCAAGACATTTGGTCTAACAAGTCTGGAGGATGTGCAGGAGCATTGTCCAGTACCAGGAGGCACTTGAGTCCCAAATTGTTTTCCTGAAGGTATTTTTTCACACTTGGGCCAAACACATCATCAACCCAATCTTTGAAAATTGGCCTTGTGACCCATGCATTATGATTTGCTTTCCACATCACACACAATCTTTTCTTGTGGACATTGTGTTTCTTGAAAACACTGGGATTTTCAGAGTGATACACGAGTAAAGGCTTCACTTTGTAATCCCTACTTGCATTGCTACACGACATGAGAGTTAGCCTGTCTTTCATAGGCTTGTGTCCTGGCAGTGTCTTTTCCTCCTGCATGATGTAGGTCCTGTTGGGCATTTTCTTCCAAAACAGGCCTGTTTCATCACAGTTAAAGACTTGTTGGGGTTTCAGATTTTCACTCTTTATGTAGTCCTGAAATTCCTGCACAAACTTTTCAGCAGAATGTTTGTCTGAGCTTGCAGCCTCACCATGCCTTACAACACTGTGTATGCCACTACGCTTCTTAAATCTCTCAAACCAGCCTTTGCTGGTCCTAAATTCACTACCAGCAGCACTTGTTCCAGGAGTTTTCTTCACAAGATCTTCATGCAAATGCCTGCCTTCTCACAAATAACAGACTCCACTACACTGTCTCCCAGTATTTGTTTTTCTTTAATCCACAATAACAATAACTTTTCCATTTGTTCCATTATTGGTGACCTTTGTTTCGTAAGCACATTTACTCCTTTGGCAACATCAGCATCCTTGATTTGTTCTTTGTTTTGACAGGATGGTTGTAATTGTTGATTTGTTTTTCCCAAACATCCCAGCAAGTTCCAGCACCCACATACCACTCTCATATTTCTCAATCACCTCTCTCTTAAATTCCATAGTGTTTCTCACTCTCTTTGCCCCAGGAACTTTACTAGGAACTTTCTTGGGAGCCATGGTTACTTATTTCGCAGTTGCACTGACAAAAAACAATGGAAAACAAGCGAAATGTTTGGATGAATGAGCAGAAGCTTCCTTACGCACCGAGAGACACAGCCAAACTGAAGCGCAAGCGGCCCCAGCCGGCAGACTGACGTGTCCCATATGGCCACTAACCGGGAGCCATAAACCCGGCCGCTAACCGAGTTGGCCGCTAACAGGAACGGCCGCTAACCGAGGGTTCACTGTATTTCTGCTTGTGAAAAGGGAAGGAGGGTTGATGTAAATTATTGAAAGTTGTAAATAGTTTATATGCAAGGTATCTTCCAGTTAGGGTGTGTTGGAAAGAAGGAAATTGTTTTTCAGTAAAAGTTGGCTTTAGACAGAAATGCGTAATTTTCCATTGTTCTTTAATGTGTTCATACAAGAAAAAAAGATTCAATACAATGGCTGGAACAATTCATTATTAACCCTCAATTTGGAAAGATGATGTTTTGGTTTTGACTTAATGGTCTAGGACAAACAGAAACTTCATCTTAAGTTTCTTTACTGTTTAATGTGAAGTGCTCACAAAAGAAATGCTCGTGTCAGGGAAAGATGTGGTCTTCAAAGATAATGGCTTTGACATAAAAGGGAGATGACACATTGCTATTGTGAGATTTGGAAGAGAAACTGCAAAGATTAATATGGAGCTTGAAAGGTTATGCAAAGAGAGAAATCTGAAAGTGTATTAAAAAAAATTAGTTGATAAGAATAAGTAGAATTTTGGGAATAAAGTAGTGCTTAAATTGGAAGTAGTAAGAAATTAATATACATAGTCATCCCTCTTATAAAACTCCTCTTTTAAGTTCAGATTTTTTGTAAATGCTGTTGAAAAAGGTCTTTACATACAAAATTGAACTGTGCATGGAGAAGCCTTCATACTATGTGCTACTCAATTTTGGATGCACTTTTTCAATTGCATTTACAAAAAATCAAACCATATAAAGGAGCTTTATAAGATAGTTTGTGTATTGTTTAGATATTTAATTGTCTATGAAGGATGAGGTAAATCACAGAACAGATGTCATAAGAAAGATGCAGAATTCATGAAAAAAAGTTTTTGTTACAAAAAAAAAAATGGAAATCTGTCAAATGTATCATAAGTGTGAAGCAGTACCTGACCAGTCAGGCTGTGGTTTGTATGTCAGTTTGCGTGTGGCCAGCAGTAACAGCCTGGTTGATCAGGCCCTGATCCACTGTGAGGTCTGGTCATGGACTGGGCCGCGGGGGTGTTGACCCCTGAAACACTCTTCGGGTGTACTTCAGGAGGTTCCTGGAGGCAATGGAAATGTCATGAGTGTGGTGTTAGTATTATGGAGTAATAATTGAAAAAAATAGAAATAGGAAGATGGTATTGTGGAATGAGAGGTATTCAGAATATAGAAAAGGAGTTCTTGAGTAGGTTAATAATAATAATAATTTTTTATTTTTTGCATGATACATGTTTGTACAAAGGAGTATAACAATTAGGTATAAATGCCAAAAGCCCCTTTATGTGCAGAGCACTTTGGGCAAACTTAAGACTAACTTAAGATTAATAGACAAGTTTTGATTAATTCCTTGCATCAAGATCCCAAGATGTTGCTGTGTTTAATAGAATTTGAATAAATGATTTAGAAAACTGACAAGTTGATAAATGAGACACTTGTGCAACATTTGGGTATCTTTATCCTGGAAACATTTTGCCAACCAGTGGCTTCACTTTTATCAAGATTGATGGACTGCACATATTGATTCCTCATCTTCCACCTTTGTCTCTACTGGACTGAAGAAACCAATGATTGTCAAAACGTTTCCAGAATAAAGATGCCCAAATGTTGCACAAGTGTCTCGTTTATCAACGTATCAATTTTCTAAACCCTTTATTCAGACTCCAGTTATACCTTGGTGTCATTTACCCCTGGCAAGGCACGATTGAAATAAATAAGAAAATACATCTGCCATCACTTCCTAGCTGCCTTGTCGAGACAGACATACATCAAGTTACCAAACTACAACAAGTCCATCTGACTCATAATGCACGCATTATTTCTCACCTCTAAAACTGGTGTCCCTAAATCCATTTCCAGATACGTGCTTGCACTCATTCAACACATCAAATTCCACAGACTGTTTGCTCTCCCTATTGTTGATCTCGCTCATACACATGTTGGATGATCAAGCCCCAACCTTTATTTGGATGATTTATAAACTAAAAGAGGAGGCAGTTAAGGTAATATATGAACAACTATTGGAGAATAGATGGGCTAGTGAGAATATAGGCAATGGGGTCGAATATGTATTGGGTAGGTTTAAGAATGTAGTGTTAGAGTGTTCAGCAGAAGTTTGTGGTTACAGGAAAGTGGGTGCGGGAGGGAAGAAGAGCGATTGGTGGAATGATGATGTAAAGAGAGTAGTAAGGGAGAAAAAGTTAGCATATGAGAGGTATTTACAAAGTAGAAGTGATGCAAGGAGGGAAGAGGATATGGAGAAAAAAAAAGAGAGGTTAAGAGAGTGGTGAAGCAATGTAAAAAGAGAGCACATGAGAGAGTGGATGAGATGTTATCAACAAATTTTGTTGAAAATAAGAAAAAGTTTTGGAGTGAGATTAATAAGTTGAGGAAGCCTAGGGAACGAATGGATTTGACAGTTAAAAATAGGAGAAGAGAGTTAATAAATGGAGAGTTAGAGGTATCGGGAAGATGGAGGGAATATTTTGAGGAATTGTTAAATGTTGATGAAGAAGCTTTGATTTCGTGTATAGGGCAAGGAGGAATAACATCTTGTAGGAGTGAGGAAGAGCCAGTTGTGAGTGTGGGGGAAGTTCGTGAGGCAGTGGGTAGAATGAAAGGGGGTAAGGCAACTGGGATTGATGGGATAAAAATAGAAATGTTAAAACAGGTGAAGATATAGTTTTGGAGTGGTTGGTGCTATTATTTAATAAATGTAGGGAAGAGGGTAAGGTACCTAGGGATTGGCAGAGAGCGTGCATAGTTCCTTTGTATAAAGGCAAAGGGAACAAAAGAGAGTGCAAAAATTGTAGGGGAATAAGTCTGTTTTGTATACTACCTGGTAAAGTGTATGGTAGAGTTATTATTGAAAGAATTAAGAGTAACAAGGAGGTTTTAGGAAAGGTAGGGGTGTGTAGACCAAGTGTTTACAGTGAAACATGTAGGTGAAGAGTATTTAGATAAGGGTAAAGAGTTTTTTTTGGCATTTATGGATTTGGAAAAGGATGGATAGGGGGGCAATGTGGCAGATGTTGCAGGTGTATGGAATAGAAGGTAGGTTACTGAAAGCAGTGAAGAGTTTTTATGAGGATAGTGAGGCTCAGGTTAAAGTATGAAGGAGAGAGGGAGATTATTTCTCAGTAAAAGTAGGCCTTAGACAAGATGTGTGATGTCACCATGGTTGTTCAATATATTTATAAATGGGGTTGTAAGGGAAGTGAATGCGCGGGTGTTGGCAAGAGGTGTGGGGTTAAATGATAAAGAATCTAACACAAAGTGGGAGTTGTCACAGTTGCTCTTTGCTGATGACACTGTGCTTTTGGAAGATTCAGAAGAGAAGTTGCAGAGGTTGGTGGATGAGTTTGGTAGGGTATGTATAAGAATAAATTAAAAGTGAATATAGGAAAGAATAAGGCGATGAGGATAACAAAAAAATTAGATAATGAAAGATTGGATATCAGTTGGAGGAAGAGAGTATGGAAGAGGTGAATGTATTCAGATATTTGGGAGTGGACATGT